>JAULBM010306000.1:0-14442 GCA_032357055.1 Geukensia granosissima
TGTACAGGTGGTGGTAATCAGTATAAATATGCTGATGTCAATATCGGTAATCAGTGGTAACGAAACACCAAGAAAAGAAGGAGAAAATATCCATGCGCTACATTTAGAAATAAATTTATTACAAGACGGTTATTTTGGCTCCTGTATGGTGTGTATGGATATGGTGAAGGTAAATCTAAAAAAAACATTTTGTACGGGGTTAATTTTTTTTATTATTTGTTATAAACATGTGTGGGATGTGGATCTTGTCTTTCTGACATTTATTCCATTTTCTTTGTTTTATATATTTAACAGCATTTTCACACCATCTTATTGTTGTGTCATAAAATCTATAATTTTAGCCAAATTTGGGGCTTACTTTACTTAACTCTTTGTAAAGGACCCAAATAAATTCTCCTTATAAAGTTTCGATGCATTTGGATGGAACGGAACAGTTTTAGAGGATTTATAATCTGCCGTTTAGAAATTAGCTTTGCCAGTCGCAGCCATGTGTGTGATACAATTGAGATAAATTAAATGTACATCAATTGATGTCTGCTGTATTTAGTTGCAGAGACATCTTTGATTGTTGTTTATACAGAATATCATGTACGTATAGGTCTTTTCAGGAACTCTACAAAGTGACCCCTTATGTACATGTATTACAATGTGTGGCACCCCTTTGTCAGGCAAGACTCTTTTAAAGGACAGATATTTTTTTACTTTTTTAAATATCTTTTTTTAATTTTTACATCGTTTAGATTGATGACGACCAGATTAGCTATTCATCATTTCTCAAATGGAATCAAAACTAAAGAAAATAATTTTGCGAAAAAATTTCTAGTCTTACCTGTTGCAACTACCAACACAAAGACCAAACTTTTCAAAGCCATTGAGAATGTAATATTGAGAGCAGTGTGTCTTGTGAAACTAATATATACAATTTTTATGATGATGTCGTGGTTTTGTAACACATGTTAATTTTAATTTTGCTGAAACGTGAAAAATATGTTGCCATAAAAAATTTAGAAAGGATGAGAAATATATCATATAATTTTGAGTAAGAAATTATATCAGTAGCCAATGTTCCCATTTTAAACCTGGATATGAATTATATTTAGTTTTATCTTACACCAAGATAATTTAAAACGCCCATTTTAACACAGGTAAGCAAACATAAAAGCCAACAAATTACAATAAGAATTTTGTTTAGTATAATAAATAAAAAAGAATGTAGAATACATGCTGGAAGCACATATCATGGTCCTTCAAATGTTAAGAGGTCTATCTGTTTATGAGGCGAGTTGATATTCACCGACAATGACTTACATGACGTATTTTTCTCTACCCGTTCACAAGTCTTCTCCATTTGTCTCTTTCGCTGGCACTCGTTCTCTTTCGATTGCTCTTCTTCAGGTTTCTTATGGCCGGCCTCACTTTCTTTGACCATGTGATGGCTATTTTGGCGTGCGTGGTGTTATGTCCCAATCATTTCCGCTTTCTTCGCTAGATAACATTGATTATCATTTCCATTCCGGCTGTTCGTCTTACCTCCTCATTTGTAACCTTCTGTGGCCGGTAAATCTTTCATATTCTCTTTAGGCTTTTATGCAGGAATGTTTACACTGTGTTTTCACAAATGCCTCATCATTTATGTTCATTTTACAGGTTTCACTTCCGTAGAGAAGGACAGATAGGACGATAGAATAAAATAGAAGGAATATAGTTTTTTTTGTTAATTGACTACTGTATAAGCCGACAATGTTAAATTATTTTTTCTCCTGATATCACAATTTTTTTAGGTTATGTTTGAACATTTGCGAAAAATAACGTGTTCTGCATTGTCTGAAAATCTACTTGTCTGAATCCGCTGTGCCAATTGAAACCAAACTTGTTGGATCTTATATAATCAGATACATGTACCAAAAATGATATATGGTATCCTCACAAATGATCTAAGGTGGCCATTGCAGCCGAACTTATGTATTTATATGGGAACTTGTAAGAAACAGGGAAAGAAACGATCCGCTTCTCTGTATGGTGCAGATATGGCTGCAAGTTCATATCGCCGTAGAAAGAACACATAACTAGATGAATCTAAGACAAATGACGACAATTTAGATGAAACTTGTTGCTACTGTCCTAAAAAAGGCCATTGAAAGAGCGCTGCGTAAAAAATACGAAGGAAGGAATGTTCTGCATAGGTTCATAGTTGCAAACACTGCGGAAAAGATAACCACTAAGGAACAATGTGCAGAGGAAAAATCCCAAGTCTAAATTCGTGAAAGAACAAGTGGCACCAGAAGAAAGTGAGGGTGCGGTATTGATGGAGGTCTCGCTCTACATTTTACATTAGTGGCCCACCACAATGCATTTAATTCCTTGAAATTATAAGAAATGCATTGGTCAAACAGTAAAATATATGTGGTTTTGGAATATATAGAAAAGGTGTTCTAGATGTAGGAATTTTGTGTTAAAAATATCACTAATAAGGTCATGGAAAGTCCTTTTGACCAAAAGATAATAAAAATATGGATTTTAATGACATTCATACAGACAGGATTTTCTGAAAAAACGTCGACGCTCATGACTACATTTTTGCCGCTGATTTAGACAAACGGGTGCTTTCTTTCCGAAGAGGTATAACATGCGTGCATCGGCATGCGTATATGTTCAGGTCAAATCCTTGGACATTGTCTTTTAACATTGATTTCGATGGTAAACGTCCAATTGTATAATGTACTTGAGATTCCGTACTTTTTAGGTACATTGACATCTGATCTTATGTTAAGTGGCAATAAAATGATTTTATAAAATGTAACTTAGTGTGATCTATTTAAAAAAGTTGAACAGATGTTTGGACAAACATGTAAGGAGAGATACTAGCTGCTAACAAATATCTTTCGAAATATTGTTGAATATAGTTTTATAATAGAAACTTTTACGTTGCAGTTAAGATTGAAGTAAACTCAGTCGAATCTTAAAATGATAAGAATTTGAAACATAATCATTCCTGATATTTGCTCCAATATGTTTCTGATTTTCAAGCCTCTCGAACGAAATAGGTAATTGTCAACGTATAGCGGATCATGATTCTGCAGGGGTTGACAATATTTCGATGTAAAACGGCAAAATCGGACTGCGGTACAATTAGAGGAAAACAATCCCTTGATCATCATGCTTTGTACATAATTAACCTTAAAATTTCTACTGCTGCCAAGTTCAAATTGTTCTCATTTATCAAATATTCTTCATATTGTGACCTTTATGCCTTGATTAGAGATTGACAACTAATTATTTCATATATCGTACACGAAAGTCTATCCTTTATACTACACTCAAAATGCTGCTTAAACTAGTATCATATAACTTTGGTGCATTTGAGAAAGGTTTAAATGCCAAGGAAACAGCACAACTTCTCATTAAACAGCTACTGAAAGTTCTGGTGTAGAAGTCTCAACCAGATGTCTTTACAAGGCATTCAACAAAGGAGAAATCTTTCTCCTTAATCATGTTACTGTTAAATGACAGTCGATAGATCATAAAGTAACGAAAGATAACCATAAGAGTGAAATATAAAACTGACACAAAGACAATCCACTGGCTACGAGTCCTGAGAGACACAATAAACATGCAATGCGGGTTAAACTGTTTTATTTAGGTAGGGCGGGGGTCCAAACTCTCCCCTTTAATAATAACAAATATTTAATTGTAAATTGTATAAATTATTCTTCTATGATAATCCTTGCTTTGAAACATGCAAAAACAGAATCTCAAATCATTTATTTACATCAAACGACAGGATGAATGTTCTCAAATTGTAGACGTTCCAGTCATACTTTTTAAGTAGGTCCTTATCAAAAAAGACTAACACAAAGAAGTTTTGAAAGCATGACTCGATCGACAAACATTATGCAATCAATACAAAAAGTTTACAAAACCAACTTGAAGTTTATCCTTGCAGCTACATGTATTCAGATCACAATCGTGTTAAGCAAATTTTTCATATTTAATTACTATAATTACTATCATTGATAATTTAACTGTGTGATTTATTGACTTGTCTTTTTTAAATTTTGAGAGAAGTGGAATCCACCGTCGTTGACGACCATGAATTTTTATATATTTATCACCTTTTTTCTAAGAAAAGGTTATATCTTCCTATTTTTTTCTTAAACATCTCGACTTGCTCGGGGTGTAATTGCTAGCATGATCGTCTTGAATGGGGAAGGCCCGGCCGGGTCAAACCATAAACATTAAAATGGTAGATGTTGCTTCTCCGCAATGTAAGCGGCATTAAGGAGAATGACAAAAGACTGGTTGACCCAGAGTCAGAATAATGTGTCTGGGTCCAGTAATATGTCTTAGTGTGGGCTGTAGCTTACGTGAGCTAGCACTTTAAAATTCCAGTTCACAATGTCGGTCTAGTACAAAGCAGATTTCATTCATCATCATTCATTACAAGAATTATTCTCTAGTTCTGAATATGGATAAAATATTTGCCGCTTGAAGTTAAATATAAGGCATATTTAGTGATAAAACAAAAAAAAAAAGACTGACGGGAGCAGGAAAATGTTTCTTGTCTGTGAGAACTTAATAAATGATTTGAACAACGTTTATTCTCACCATTTTGATCAAAAATAAATCTTCTTTGACGCCTACACAACAGAAATTGCTGACACACTTTCAACGGGATGCCCACTTAAATGACGGCATCACGTGACAAGGAAGTGTAACAACTGATCATTAACCCACACAGTTTTTTATGATAATAGAAAGTAATTCAAACATTTAGCTATCAGTTATTTTATAAAAAAATGATAGTATTTTTTTCATTTTTTTAATTAAACTGTACTTGATATACAGTGTCATATGGTGTATTTTTTTCTTGATAAATGTAGGTGAAATTGTTTTGTCAATATCATTTTTCATAGAACGTTTCCTGTCCATGTATCTGACACAGTTTTCTGAGATTGTTAGACTGTTACATTTTCTGGGAAATGTACTTGTAAGGCTTGTCTTTATCTATAAAACTTTGTGAAAAGATGTAAAAACGGGCCTTAATAGACCAATAAAACAATAAAACTTATGTTTCTCACTCTCCTAGATTTCTGATCAAATGTAAGAAATCAAACTGAACAGCTCAATAAGATAGAAGCCGATCTGTTTTTAACCCTTTCAAATTAAGAATATAATAAAGAGTTATGAAATATTTATTTTCATAAACGACATACGATATTTCCCTACTGTCAGCTCCGTTACTTTAGGTCATAGTAAAAACATTCCTAGATTCTCATCCCCGCCTGCCCTGATTATATATTTTTTTATCCACTGAAAAATATACGACCGGAAATATCCCCGTTGCGTTCGAATCCGACGCGGAAGTATCATTTTGAACTTCTCTTCCGGTAATTAAAAACGGAATATTACGGCACGGTAAATGAAAAATAAAATTCCCACTCGCCATGTTTTGAAAAGAGGATGAGCATCTATGATTTTTTTTATTATGGCCTTACCGGCTGATCCTACCATCAATTTTGACTAAGTGAGTAACAGGCAAATGCCACTTGTGCAGCATGCTCACCTTTACGGATAATCTTACCCTAGTTTTCATGGGTTTTATGTTGCACAAGATTTAGCTTTTTCTGTTATACTTTGTAAGCTGATGTTTTCTTTATCGTCAAGTTCGGTTGACCATGGATTTGTCCTTCAAAAATCGAATATGCAATTCCATCTGCATTGCTCCCTGTCAATCATTAACTTATTCTGCTGCAGGAAGCGAAGTTTTTCAAAACATTGATCGGATAAGTTTCTTTGCTGTTCTTCAATGCACAGATGTAGTGTCGTCGACATCTAGCAAAGAATTCCGCTCAAACCGTTGCTAGGGGCCGTCTTGAACTTATAGTGTGGTGCGAGGTTTTACTCCGTGTCGAAGTTCTCACTGTGACTTTGAGATGAAGAACAGCAATCATTCCTTTGCTTGGAATTTACTTGTACATATGAGTTTTTTGTGTCATGAATATTTACACCATATCCCCCCTTTTCTATTGATAAACAAATGAATCGAGTGATCTAGAGTCTGTCACAAGTATTACAATTCCAACCATGTGAGTTCTTTTAAAATATGTTCCTTTCCACAAAGAGATGAAATATATTCTCCTTGATATTAACTCCATATTTTATTATAAAAAATAATAAGGATGTTATTAGGGTGAATATTTAAATTAAAATCAAATATATGCTGTATCAGATGCAAAGGACGACATATAATAATATAAAAGCCAATATTGCAAAATTTTCAGTATCCCACGAATCGCACTTGCACTTCTTATCAAACATTTACTGCATGTACTTACCTCACTTGAAAAGTAGACTTCGCCATACCACGTTCCCTTTCTCCTCAAGCAAGACGTTCCTGTGCAGTGAGAATGAAGCTTGATTATTAAATAGTTTCAATTATTTGTTTTTAACGACAATATAAATTGTATAATGAACAACATTTGACTGAAAAGTTATGTTAGTTCGAAGATACCAAAGAAGCAGACAAAAATCGTTAAGTAGGAAGACAATAAAGACCATGGCCAACAAAAAGAAACGAAAGACAAACTTAAATCACACAACACTACACTGATAACTAAAGCTTGAGTAACACGAACCCTACAAAAACCAGGGCCAGGTCAGGTACCCCGGAAGGGTAAGCAACTCCACCAGAGGCACTCGTCGTGTTACCCAGTAGACAAAGACGGCGTAGAGTCAAAATCGTTGTTAGTCAAAACCGGTACAGGACTGAATTTTTATTCACGATAGAGGGAAGAGATCTATTGTTATTTGGATATCTCGTACCGGTTTACCAAACCAAGATCGCGACTGAAACACTTTCAGAGTGATGATTCTTATCTTATCCTGAGAAATTCTTGGCTTAGTAGCTTTATTGTCAGCTGCAAGCTTCTATCAATAAATCAAAAATGGAAGCACAAGCCCTAAAATAGGGAATCAACTGAGAAAGATACACTCCGTATGCAGGTGCCGCTGGAATGTTACCAGACATTTGGGGAAGTTTGCAATCGGAAAATTAAGTCATCTCTCTTGTGGTAAAGTTTTGTTCTTAAACCCAAACTGTCAATTTCTAGATTTAAGTCTAAGTAAGAAGCAGAACTTCCTGTTTCTCCAGTATCTTTGATTTCAGGTTCAACGGGAAGATGCGGGCAACATAGTCACATGATTTAGAGTTATTCAGTGAAAGGACATCATCTGCATGTATATATCAAACGTGAAACCAAAATATTAGTCAACCTTTTTTTTTCCTCAGAAGAATCTATATGAAGTCAGCTTCATACGAATAATGGAATAAATCGACGAGAAGGAGCATTACAATTGGTTCCCATTGTATTGCCGACAGTCTGTTGAAACACATTACAAAATGTTGTCAATCAAGAAATCTAGTATTCCGCAAATGTCATCTTCAGAGTATTTTTTGATAGAATCAGAGTGGTTGATAACAAAACAAAATTCCTAGAACCAAATATTTGAATCTGCGATTGCCAGCTCTTTTAACTAAACAGAGGAGAACTATGGCTTTTAATATTTCTTTGAATTTTGAATGTAGAATAGTAGTATCGAGAGTGGCAAAAATTAAATGTTTTTATACTATTGTAAAAGGAATGGAACCTTGTTTAGGTATTCTAACAGATTTTAGGATTTTTTAAGAATCCTTATTTGATTTCCGCCACTTGCATCAAAGTTACTCTGGAACCCGTGTTTCACTGTTAGCATAACTGTCAGTAACTTGGAAAGAGGTTTTCTGGAGCAATTGGCAAGCCCTGCAATGTAACATTGCTTGTAATTACAATAAGTCTTGTTAGGTTTGAAAACCAGTAGAGTGAAGGAAGATCAAATTTTAAGTTGAAATTACAAAAAAGACAAAACTGACCAATGATTGATAAGGATTTCTGTTTTGTAAGTGTTGTTGGGGTATATGTTGGGTTGCCAAGTGAACTGTCAATACCTACTCCTCTATTAAGCAGTCTATGTAGTTTGCTTAAGAAACAGAACCGATGTTGTTACTGGCTTTATTGACGGGGATGACAACATATTTGTCATGTAGTTCAGAGAGATGTCTGGCAACACTCGGATCTTTGAAGACCGATATCGCGTATGTATTCATAAATCTTTTTAACTTGTGAATTCAGGTTCAATATGGAAGATGCGGTCAACATAGTCACATAATTTAGAGTTGTTCAGTGAAAGGACATCATCAAATGTATAAATCAAACGTGAACCCAAAATATTAAATTTTAATATTTCTGTGAGTTTTGAATGTGGAATAGTAGTATAGAGAGTGGAAAAATCAAATGCTTTAATGCTATTGTAAATGGAAAGAAATCTTGATTTTAGGCATTCTAACAGATCTTTGGAATTTTTAAGAATCTTCATTTGATTCGCGCCACTTGTTTCAAAGTTATATTTGTCATATAGTTCAGAGATGTCTGGCAACAATCGGATCTTTGAAGACCGATTTCACGTATGTATTAATAGATCTTTTTAACTTGTGAATTTCTATTTGTATCAAAGGTCTCACAGCCTTCACCAATTCAGAAGGGGTATCTAGTTCCTCTCCTTCGCGCTTCGCCCATTGTCTGGCATAATCCTCGACCGAATCCTTAAGGATCTTGAAATTGAACTTCCAGTTTATGGATTGATGCTCAGGGAACTTTGGCCCTTTTGCAAACACATTTCATAGAGAAATGTTTTCGACAATGTTCAGGTCACCAGTAATCACGTGGCTTGCACGATCATAGGATCATATTTGAATACGGAACTTTCACAAGTGAAGTCAGGACGTGTAGTCGTCGATCCTGAGATTCTTCAACACGTGTTTTTAGTTGCAAATATTGCAATAGGTATGGTTAAAGTAAATGAAATGATTGGTACAGACTGATCTTTACAATAAAGTGGAATTTTAGATTTGACGGATTTTGATGGAAGATAACATTAAGACCTTTGTAAGCGAACAAAAGTTTAAGAAACAACCATTTTTTGGTTCTTCTTTTTAAAAAGTAACTTGTTCGAAAAGCCTGAGATTGGCATTATTCATGACGACTGATGTAAGTCTGTATACTTGAATTTGGATCTGTAATAGGTGTATCCAACATATGATTTATACAAAGAATGATTTTCGATATTAATAATTGTTGAAATTCCTCAAGACCTGAATATGCATGGAATATTTGCCACTAAACGTTAAGCAACCAACAATCAACAATCAATCAACTATATCAAATGAAGTTTTGAAAAAGAAAAGGCATAAAATTTGTGGAAATGTGATGCATACCTAGTGGTTTCTATACAGATGCTAGCAGGTCTATGAGGGACACGTCACTAAGTGAGGGAGGCGAGCGACGTGGATGCCAGTAGCTACGTTTGCGTTTTAAAGCAGAGTTGAAGATGTTCATCACATTCACAGAAATAAATTGATAAAATACCTATACCATTAATCTTGTCATTGCAACCATACGGTGATACCGTTCCCAGTTCTCTTATCCAGTAGTTTTCCTTTTCTCTACAGAGAAATGTTAATTGGTTGGGATTGTTAGTCCAATGGTAGACCCTTTCGACAGAATAGAATGGTCGAACAGGTTAAAATGTTGATGAACAATGCCATATTATTTGCCATCGATGTCGTATCTATGTTTATGCATGTGGGTATGTAAATCTTTCGTTTCACCGAAATAAACCAATACACATACATAGTACATTCTAATCCGTAGAAAAGATCATCATAACTTCTTGTATGGTTTGTATATTTTATTTTATCAGTGGGAACAATCTTGACAGATTTATTTTGCAGGATTTATATTGTTTGCTTAAACAAGCGTTTATTAATAAAACGCTCGAGTCGGTCTAGACACAGATGCATTTAAGTGGGGGATCATGCATCCAGAAACTTGTCATTCCAACCAGTAGATGTTCTTGCATGCACAGAGAACAAAACATATGCTGTGTTTTATATTTGTTGTGTGGGCATGATTACCTTTAGTAGACAAATCGATTTTTGGTGAATGATGTGTTGTTTTAGGAATTATTTCTACTGCCCTTGTTATTCCTATTTTGTAAACATCTGGGATTTATAACCTTTTCCTTTTACCGTCGCCTTTGTTGTCTTTTTAACCCATGGTATAAGGAAAAGAAACAAAAAAATTACATATTAAACACTTCAAATGAAATGACATTGAACAAAGATGATCACAAACATGCTTCGGAATAGTTATCAGGTCAAAACTTCATTTTAAATCATCTGTGTATTCATATTTAAACCCCTGCTATGTTAAAGTCAGTAATAGTAGTGAGTATAGAAGCGAGATTGTGTCAATAGATTATACAAAAGACAGACTTGTTAACTCAAAATTTTGAAAAGAACTATTTTAATTGTTACATTTTTTATAATACTTTAAAAATATCTTATGGAAACATTACAAGTAAAGCACATTAATTTTAAGATTATCTATTTAATCTCACTGTTTCGTTAAATTAACTTTCTCATTAAGTGCACCTACTCGACGAAGCAGTCAGAATATTGAAACTTGTTTTGGGTTGGTACAGATATACATATCGCTGCTTTACAAAAATATTTACAATTTGGCAATTCAATCATTTTGTCTTTCCCTACGTTTATTGACAAAGAATTGACGACTGGTCAAACTGTATTTGACAACATCTTGTGTTGAGCGGATTGATGTCTTATTATCACCATTATAAACATTGATTAGACGGGTATCTTCTTTTTGCATGTATTTTTGTTTAGTATCAAAAGGTAATCTCTAGTCGATTTGGATGAATTTCTGTTTCTGTTTCTTATGGATAGATATCCTGCTTTACTGTTAAACCCAAAATAAACTCAATCTTATACTTAAAATTTCATCTTTTATCTGTCATTTAACCCAAAATAAATAAAATTTGATCAGTCTTGTTACCCGAGATCATTGGATGATTGCACCTACGAAATAAAAAAATATAAATTCGAAAAATATAGAATTCTAACGATATATAATATAGTTTTCATGTATTTCATGTTAAACATTCGAAATCTATTCACTTTTGTTGTGACAATTTTGTTTGCTGTATAAACGTGAAATAAATTATTTCTGTAGCGGATTTTAAAGCCAAAATGTAAAGTTATGAAATGTGTAGTAGGGGCGCGCAGTTGGATCCAATTTGAATGTCAATAGATTGTTGAAATACTGGTTTCGTATTCAATCGATCATATTAGACTATATTTCCGTCGGATTTGGTTCCTATTTCGATTTGTTTGGATTTGAGTGCTTCTTTTGATGTATTTAGTTCTTGGACTTCCTACGTTTTGATTATAAATTCCGAATAGGTCTATGTTGTTAAAAAAGTTATCGCATGTAAATACTGACTTAGACTTGAATAAAACATATATTAGAATTATTAAACAAAATGACAATGATTTTTTCTAGTTGCAAAAGAATATTTTTGTAAGTGCACATATCGTAAACAATGCCTTATATTTTGATTTGCATGCTTAAAAATAAAAACTAAAAAAGAAAATCTCTTTTAAAAAAAGATTTATATTAAAGACATTGCACACCTAAATCAACATTATCTAATTAATACAAATATTGCATTTTTTGTCATTATAATGCATTAACATGATTAAAAAAACAAATAATGTAGGACAAAATTAGTTATTCTAAAATGAATTGTTTTTACCTTTAAAATGATATAACCAAGTCTCAAGTCTCCGGTCACAGTAATGCTTGTTGCCTACGTGACTGTATTTATACCTAAAGTAGTGACGTAAAATATTGGCTACAAAGTTTTCCTTCGGTTTCGGTTAGTGTGAAAAACGGTTTACAAAACATAATGAATGTCAGGAAAATCATATTATTTCCATTTACTAATGATGTAAGTCATAATTGAAAGATAGGGTAATTGTTATTTCAATAGAATATGATTAGCTTGTGTACATGTATACATGTATTTTCCTGCTGAATATTTCGTTAAAGTTATGATCTAATCTTTTTCGTCTTTTTTGCGTATTTGCGTTTTCTGCAGTGAAGTTATTTACTTGTTAATTTCAGAACTATTACATGACCTTGGTAGTATAGGTATCAGGAGCATTGATGTATCACTGAAATCTTGATAGGGAGATAAAACTATGCAGTATTGTAGAAAACAAGGCTAATATCACCTATTGAAAGAACTTTTCCAAAATCTATGAGTAAAATGAATTCAATGTTTCACTTCTGTTTTATATGCTATGGTATAATTCACGTATTGTACATACAATTAACTAAATTATGGTGTTGGGAACAGATCCTCTATTTGATAAAATGAAATGTTTGTCCAGTTATTTTGTGTGTTAAGCGGTTCTGTGTTTGGTAAAGGATTCCTGGCCAAACAAGTTTATCTCTAAAGTGTTTTAAATTTTTTTCCAAACTAAGTTTCAACAAACCCAAATTATTTGGTTTCATTCAAATTACATCCTCATATTAACCTTTAATTCAAAAATCAATAAGGCCGATCATAAGAAAACTTTTACAAAAGTACATAAATAACAGACGCTATGTATTCAAGTTATTAATAATTTTCTTGCTTAACGTTATACAAATATTACATTTCAAACAAAATAAAATTAAATTAAGCAGTTCCGAGCGTTAGCTCAACTGGCCACATATCTCGAGTGCTTCTCCCAAGAAAGAAATTGTGGCCTTATGTTTGTTAACAATTACAAAAATAAAAAACCCTCTCCTCTGAAACCGCTAAGCCAATTTGGACAATCTTTTGGTGGAATGGCCGCTGTAACTAAAATATAATGGTGGTGTGGTATCAAAAAATCGCTTTCTCTGTTACTACTGAGGTTATGGCAACCGATCCATGTATGAAATTTCCTAACAAGGTTCCTCTAAAATTGTGTGCGGCATCGCCGCCCAGGAGCCTAGATGGGCGCTGCAGTCGAACCTTCTTTGAACATAGGAGCTATTTGCAACCAAAACGTTAATGGAATGGTCCTTTGGTGGTCCTCTACCAAATTTTTGTTCGGCAAACTCTTTTACCAAGATGACCGCAACAGCATATTTAACATGGGTCCTATGTGAAAATCTTTTTGTCTGAAACTTTTGAGTCCATTGCAACCAAAATTTAAAAGAGGTTTTTATACCATAATAGTGACCGACATGCCAGACAGTTCACTAATATAATGGACGGAGTCGACCCTAACTTATTAAAGAGCGGTATGGGAAATTCACTTTATAATCCTGTCAGAAACTACTGCTCCACCAAAATTGTCCTGAATTATTGACAACAACCATAATGACTCTCACAGCCGAGCTTAGTTTAAACATATAACTTATGGTAAACTTTACTGGAAAAATAATTCAAAGATACAGGAAGGAATTCGAAGATGCCAAAAGGGCAGACATAAAGTCAGAAGACAGACAAGACAATGACCAACAAAATAAAGCGAAAGACAAACATAGAACACACAACACTACACTGAAAATTAAAGCTGGATTTACCAAAAGGCAGGTAGAGGTTGGACAGAAAATTCGGAAGACAGACTAAATCATGGCCAACAAAATGAAACAATAGACAAATATAGAACACAGACCAGGCCATTGCTAACAAAATGAAACGATAGACAAATATAGAACACAGACTAGACCATGGTTAACAAACTTAAACGATAGACAAATATAGAAAACAGACTAGACCATGCCCAACAAAATTCAACGATAGACAAATATAGAATATTTAATAAAATGTAAAATTATATTTGTTATGTTCAAGTTCATGCTACCATTTGGGCCATAATTGGTAAAAAAAAACATTTTTCTCTTTGTCTTCAATCCAATGAGACTTTAAAATTGACCGATTAAATATCTCTATAAGTCTAGCCATCAAAAGATCTAAGTCATATTGAGGAAGGGAGGCATTGAATAATCCAAAAGTTTGAAAGGGTACAGGATTGGTATTTGAGCAGAAAATTTTGCTGCCACAGAATGCCTAATAGGATAAATTTGGCTAGGAACGAACAGTGAATTTAGTAGATTGTTTAATAGTTCTATTCTCCAAAATGTCTCAAATTCCTAAAATTAATTTCTTTACTTCATGTTTGAGGTCACACAGGTGTTTATTAATTAATTTAATCGTGCTTAACGACCAGCGGCAAATATTTATGCAGATTCGGTACTAAAGCATATTAATGATGAGTGATGATGCATTAACCTTGCTTCTGTTTGTCAGATGATTTTGAGAGTGAAAATTACAACAGCATTGTTTGGTTAACATCAAAGGCAATATATAATTTAATTACTCTTAAACTTGCATCATTACTACACATTGTAAGATCCAATGGATGAGATGTAGTACTGTGTTTACGGCTAAAAATAGACCACTGATATATATAAACAATGACTAGCCGTTGGTATCTATATGATCTAA
>JAULBM010306011.1:0-11399 GCA_032357055.1 Geukensia granosissima
ATATTCAAATATAGCAAAAGAAGCACTCAAATCCAAACAAATCGAAATGGGAAGCCAAATCCGACGGCAGGGACCAATATTTAGTGTAATACTTTTCAAGGCCTTTCCGTATTTTCAGTGCTTTAGAATTTTATCAAATGCAGCAAATTTCTGTAAAATATTGTTAGATAAATTTCATGTACATTTAAGGAGTAACCTCTCATCAAATGATGTATAGTTATATAAAAATTTTGTTGCATTTAATATGTAAGTTAGGTTTTTATTATTTCTATTAATTTATTGACAAATTGGAACATTTAAGCGCTGGTACCATCGCAACCGATAGAATATCATGTTTAACTTTTTGAAATTCTAGTTGGATACTTTATGTCTTGCAAGTTCTTCCAGAATTTTTTCAATATCATAGTGAAAAGGTGGAAAAACACAAGAAAAGATGTATAAATATGAAATTATGCAAGCGATAGATTGTTGTTACCAACAAGAAAAATCATCGTTGTGAGAATTATTTCTTCCAAAATTGGCAAGATTTAAGGAGATTTTTCATTCTTACTTTGACATTATGCACTACCATCTATTTTCATTTACATCATGTTAAAAATTAAAAGCGAACATTAATTATGGTATAAAATTGCATGGAAAAATGGTGATTTTGTGAAAAAAATTGAAAAGTAGACCACATGACATGTTGCCATGGTAACAATAGACCTGTATGCTGACAATGTAGCTTGGGTATTTCTATTTTAATATATACCAGTTAATAAAATTTATGCAAGCCAAAAACCATGAAAATATAAGCCATATAAGAACACCTTTTAAAGTATATGTCTCAGACCCCGAAAAGGCACAAATGGAAAGGGGTTAAATTTCATAAAAAATTCGAAGAAGGAAATATGATAGATACATATCATGGTGTGATTGATATTTGTTAAAACACAATTGTCCTTTGATTGACTGAGATTGTGTTTACGTTATGTATCATTATGAAGCAATAAATGAAAATTTACAGGTAATTCTCCCTAGTTTTGAATTATGTTTTATGAGGTTACATCCGCATATAAAACTGACAAAAATCGAAATATCATATATGGCACGTAGTACAGATTGTATTGACGCTAGCGGTACTGTTATCCTTCCTGTTAGGTGTGGGTAATTCATTTTCATACTGAATACCTTAATGCAGCCTTCAGAAAAAAGCACTGTATATTTGCATTTTCGGTTTGCTTGTGTTTGCACTTAAGGTTCTGACTTTAATGTCCACAAGCTTCATCCAAACGTTTGCAATAGGGTATACATATATAAAGCACAAGCTTTTCGTGACATTTACTTACTGTCAATGTGTAGATGCAAAGTGTGAAGCAGATTGTTCTGTTTCTGTAGTATATTTGTATTTCTGTAGTATTTCATGTTAAATGAGGTAGATGCGGTCAAAATATTTACCAAAATTTATAGTTATGCAGTGAAAGGACATCATCTATATTGGGGAACGTAAAACTAAAGAATTGAGCCAACGTTTTCTTTTCCTCTACAGAAGGCTTTGTATGAAGTCAGCTTCATACGAATTAAGGAATAAATCTCGGCTGAAAGGGTGCACAGTTGGTTCTTTTTTTTAACAAAACAGAGGTGAGCTTACCCTCTTAATTTTTCTTAAATGCCAAGGCTGACCTTTAACCTTCCATTACAGATACTTGTATGGGCTGCAAATAGCTCTCCATATGTTGTGAGAAAATACCTACAGTCACAAAAAGTCCTTGGTCTACATCCCGACGGTTTGTTTGAGAATATGTACACGGAAATGGATGATCATCTGAAGAGTTAGTTTCTAATTTTGCACCAATCCAGAAATCCAAAATTTCCTTTATAATTATACAATCGTTCACTGGATTTTTTATGTCAATTTATTATTCACTTTCAGCAATTTTTCTAGAATTTAAGTCGTCGGCAGGAATTTCAATTCTAAAGTTTGGTGGACGTTTTCTGGAGTAAGTTTCCTTTTGAGTTACCATGTTTATTAAGTAGGTTGACAGAATGACCAGAAATATTGTCTGATATATAACAAGCTTAGTGTTTTGCAACCTAATAACCAAAAAAAATGCAACAAAAGGGATTACTAAAAAGTATCCCTTATTTTCATTCTAGCCCACACGCAAAAACCTTCTCAAAATCTTAATTATTTTATTGTTTTTATTGCTTTTATTTTCAGAGAAAAATCAAATTTTATTAATTCTTTAAAAATAGTTACATGGTAATCCCTAAATTGTCTCAAAATGTAATTCAGCAATATGTACACATTTCAAGCAGTGACCTGAAGAGAGATACTGCTAATGATGAAGATGACAGTCAACCAGATTGAACACGATCAGACTCAAGAGGAATGTATTTATTATTTTTGTAAACCGTGCCTTGGTGTCTTTGTGCGACTTTTTCAAGACTAATTCTTCGAATTTGAAGAAATTATAGGGATATTATTTACACAAAAGGTAATGTTTTAATTGCCTATTGCATGTATTATTGATATCAAGCATGGCTGCATGGTTTCATCTACTTCCTGTGTAAACAATAAAACTATTTCTTTACACCCACTTGTCAATGAAACACAATTTCAAATGAAGATATCATCTGCTTCAGGTCTTTATTCGAAAATATTGAATAAATGAAAATTTTATTTGTCATTGTTTATACTTTTATGTATTCTACATATATGCTCTAGGTTGCACAACAAATTTCTTTTAAGAAATCAATCTGTGGAAAAAGAAATTTCAACAAATCTCTCTCTGACATGAATATTTTAATGTGATAAAATGTGACTTCGCGAAAAATAAATCAAATAGTCTTATATATGATTAAAAAAGATATTTCTAATACATAAATTTTACCAATATTAACAGTAATTTTTTTTAGTTTTACTGAATAAGAAATTACATCGACATAACCTGTCTAAATTTTCATTAATTGAAATCTATCAAATTCTTGTCATTAATCATAAGTAACACATACCAGCGTTTTTAATCAGACCATGCTACCAATGGAACTAAGTACTGCCATGTAACCAGCATCTTAGGTTATTATTAACAGTGGAAAATTATAGGACCAGTTACTCTTTTACACAGACATATCCAGGACAATATAAAATCGCAATCCGACCTATATTTCAGATAAAAAAAACAAATATATTCATCAAATCTTCCCTTTGTATGGTATTACGACTAGAATAAACTATTTTTTGGAAATTTAATTGACATAATATAAAACAATCCTTGTATCAAATAATGCGTTCGCTATCAATTGGTCCTGTGAAACTTTTCAAGAACCAATATGAACATAGCATAAATAATACGTAAAGCTTACTTTATGATAAGATTAACATTGTGTTTAATGTTATACAATTTTTAAATGATTTGTTTCCTGTATCTTATTCAAGAATATGACATAGGGCACGATATTTTGGTATCAATGTCCAATCGAAATCGAACTACATTAGAAGGAAGTGTTTGACTATGAAAATCAGTTTCATGATGGCTGTTAATTCGGATAAAATGATGCTTTTGTTCTTATTAATAAGTGTTTCCACAGGTTGGTTGCTTATTTTCAGACATGATTTTCAAATATAATTCGTATGATCTTTTACAAAACTAACCGTTTTAGTCTGATCAGCAGATTTGAAAAGAAACTTATTTGAAGGACAATTTATAAACAATGTCCTCTCGTCTTCAATTGGCTTTACATTAAGAACATATATTACCAAACTGTACATAGGAAAATGTTTAAATCTAGCTTGATTTTGTTTTATTGATTTGAAATATAATAACGAAAACAATAACCATAATTTTATTTCTGTGATTATGAAATAATGAACTCTGACGAAGTTCATCAGTTAATATAGTACTTTCATAAATGTTAGTCTAGTATAAAATACCCTGGCAAGAGATCAAAAGTGAAAAGATCCGAAATTCGAAACAAACAAGCTCAAAGATAAAAAGGAAAAAAAAGGACAAAAGGCTTGGGCTCCACGAACACCTTTATATAACAGGTGAAGTATCAGGTCCTTCGAAAGTGTACGCATCCCCTGTCTTAATATCTTTTTCTATATTTTACCAAATTAAACAAAATATGAGCACAAAATAAAATAATGTACAAATAATATCTCTAGTGTAATAGATTAATTGTTTAGGCTGTTAAATGAACTTCCATGAAGTCTCGCTTTCACTAAATGAGTATTAAAACTGGCTATATTACTTCCTAGACCTTAATGTCAAAATATTTGCATAAAAATATTGGTATATTATAAACCAGTTTCAATTTCATACATGTCATGTAAAATAAACGTGAACTGAATTAAATTTAACAAAAACCATGGAGAAAAGAGAAATGAGGTGTGTGACTGTATATTATAAAAACATCAAAAGATATCAAAACAACCCAAACTTGACGCATTTAACCATGAACGTGCAGAAGTCTCCACCATATGTCAAGCAATAATAGCCCAAAAAACTGGTCGCCATACAAATAATCGGTCAATTAGACTTACAACTAGAGGCTCCCAGGAGCCTGTAATCGCTCACCTATCTTAAACAGCCGTTTATTTTAATTTTGTTACCCTGAGGAACAATCATGGAAAGTTGCTCCTGAATCCATTCAGTAGTTACAGAGGAGAAGATTTTTAAAACTTTAACTTCAAAATTTAGCTTAAAAAGTCTGAAAAGAGCCATAACTCCTACAAGAGATAAGGGATTTCCACAAAAATTTCACGACAGATAGATTTTGTCATGCTGAACATTTCTATAATGTCAGAATTTGGCTAAAGATTACGGTCTATGAGATATATGCGAAAATCTATGGTCAGACCCTTATGTTCTATGTTTAGTAACGGCAGCCATATTTTTCATCGGATCAAAAATCAAAGCATAAACTTTGTGCAGAATACTCCAAGGCAAAATCATACAAAGATTCAAATAAATCTATTCAGCAGTTTCAGAGGAGAAGATTGTTAAAACTTTAAAACTCAAAATTAGCTGGAAAAACGTCTAAAAAGGGTCATTACTCCTACAACAGCTAGAGGATTTCCACAAAACTTTTTCACACATATATTTCATCATGCTTAACATTTCTACCATGTCGGAATTTGGCTAAAATTTACGGTTCTTGAGATATATGCGAAAATCTATGATCAGACTCCTATGTTCTATTCTTAGTAGTGGCAGCCATATTTTTTTCATAAATTAAAAATCGAAGCACAAACTTTGTGCAAAATACCCTAAGAAACAATCATACAAAGTTGCATCAAAATCCATTCAGTAGTTTCAGAGGAGAAGATCTTTTTCTAAATGTTAACAACGACGACGGACGACGATGACCGACGTCAACTAACGGTAATAGCTCACCTGGCCTTCTAATGAGAGGAATTAAAAGATAACCGAAGGGCTAGGCAAAAGAGGACAGTCGACAGACACGGTTATCTCGAGAACACGAACAAGTCGGAACATGACATATATACATATAAAACTAACAACACAAATTATGAGCAATGCGAAGCCCACCAAAAAACGGGTCTAAACGCAGGTGGTCCGAACGGGCAATAACTTCCTGGCTCTTTAAAGAGACCCACCATATTACCAATTTTCCAGTCCGGTGTCAGTCATTTCAGGGTAAAGTGTGTTGTTTCTTGGGATCACAACCTCCAGGCGAAGGCGGCAAACAGCCTGTTTTTTCTTCACAGTAGAAGGTTCCTCTTCATCTGTGAAATTAATATTCCATTCCGGCTGACAAGATTGTTATGTTGACCGTAAAATTTCTGATGTGACGACTTTGATCAAAGAGCAACATATCCCTGTCTCAGTAGTTAAAATATCATTTAAATCAAGTTTGTGAGGTCGTTGCATTTCAAAAATATTCTTTTGCCTGTTATGCGTACAAATATTGTGAATTACAAAATTTTTACACTTTCAGTTTTTTTCTTATTGTTTTAATATTTTTCTTTTTGGCGATAGCAATTCAATTCTTTGTATGAAACTTCATATCTTGTCAATTATTTGTGTGAAAAGAGCTGTTTTTTTAATTATTTATTTTGGATTCATTTATTTCAAAGAAGACATTCGTTCTATACTTTGAAGCATAAACATGAAACTTTCAACATAGACAATTGATCTGTGAAATATAAAAATACCAATGTTGAATTAAATATGCAAAAGGTTTGGTATCCTATATGGACTTTCGAGAAGTAATCTCTCATCATTTGCATTAGAACCGAAACATAAGAAGTCAACGATCCAAACATAACATAGAAAAAACTGCCTTTAATAACGTCCAAACTATTGAACGTCAAAATGTGTTTATCTCGAAAATAAATTTAGTTTGCTTTTTTGGTTAACTTAGCCTTGAACAATTTTGAATGTTGATTTTAGCGTTTTCTAAAGATTTGGATACTCAACATAGATCTTGGCAAGGAAATACAACAAACTGCTTTTTTGCAACAGATGATGAAATGCAGGCAGCGTGTGCATATACGGATGGTTTGTCAAGACAATTTGTGATAACTACACCATGGATTACATATAAAGGTATACATTTAGGTATCACCTGTTTTATTTAGAAGATAGCTAATGCATTTAAGGTAGCAATAAAATTGCAAACCCTATCGGTCCTGGAGCCTTTTTTTATATTTTTTTTTCGATTCAGTTTAAGACGTGATTAAGATTCTGAAATTACAAACAACAAATAAAACAAACTGAATCGATCATTAATTTGACAAGCTAGAAAAAAAACATAAGAAATCCTGGTCTTGGATTACAATCAATTGCAACGAATATAAACTTCAAAACTTTGTAAGGATAAAGGACGGCTACAAAAATAAACAAGAGAATTCATCATTACTTTGCTTAAAATATAGCTAACCTTTCTGTGGGATTTTATTTGTTTTTATCTGTTTGTTTAAATAAATGTATACTGTTTTAGAGGTTAATATAAAATTCCGTGAAAATAGAATAAAACAACCCTATCCTAAGAAAAAGACTTATTTCAAATTCATAAAAAGATTATAAAAGTTCAAAGCAAGAACCGGTGAATCTTTTATTCTCAGTACAGTCCGATTTATAAAATGAGTGCTCCTGGAGAGCCAAAAAGGTTATAACATACCTTTGCCCTTGTGTCAATTTGGGAGAAAAAAACCAAGGATCCTGTGAAGTTTAACATTTAACTGGTAAGATTATTTGCATATCAATTTGTACACATGTTTGTTGAAGATGTCTGTCATGCTTTTGTTTAGTCGGGATTTGTTAAATTATTTAAATATGTATCATAAAAATTTGACACAAACATTTTATTATTATTTTTAAATCATATCTCTTAAAGTTTAATGTCCGAGGCATATGAATATAAAATCAGTCTAAAACAATAATAATAAGTTTTTAACATGTTTTATTGAATTTTATAATTATAATCTGTGTATTAATATTGCGCAAACCATTCGATTATATAAGTTCTTGGGTCCTCTTCTTTGCAGTTTATTTCTTTCGCAAGCTTTTTTTTTCTCGGAAAGCTAAATTTTATTTCATTTGGCTGAATATTTAAACATTTAATTTCTACGGTGTTATAACTAAATAATACCTACTCTTTCGCAGCACTCGAACTTTCCCTTGTTATACAGGAACCAATTAATTTTAATCTGTCGATTTCATTTGATTTTGAGTACCAGTTTACATTTAATAATTATGTACTATAATTGTGCCGTTCTGCTTTTGCCTCTTTTTAACTTTATATTCTTTTTATCTATCCTGGTCTTATTCAGGTAAAAATTTTGGCCATAGTCATAGCAATAAAAATCAACAGGAATTTCCTAGTCATCCCTTCTTTGGGAAATAGTATGAATAGCTAATGAATGCATATGTTTTTACTATTCTAATTTGAAGGTTGCTATAATGACCGTAAAAATGGTTCTGAAATCACTATACACAACATTGTAGATGAGTTACAAGATAATTCCCCTGGCAAATGCTATATTGTATGCCAACACTACAGACAATTTGTTCTTAAGGTAAGTAACAAAAATATCGTTCATAGTACATTATGGAATCACCAAAGTAATAACTACATATACATGTTAATGTCGAAACGAGTTTAAGGTAAATGTAAACTTGAAATCAAACCATAGATACATTTGCCGAATTGGATTTTCACATTAAAAATCCATTTTTATAATGGCGTAGCTTAGAAAAAAATGTTATCAATGACATGGAGTCCAACAAATCACAAATAAAGATGAAACTGCATCACAATGGTCATGTTATTACCACCAAATTCAAGATTAAAATTTTATCATTGAACAAATAAATGAAAAAAGAAGACTTTTCTACCTAAAAGATCTCTATCAAGTCATAGGAAATCAAGTGAGAATATTAATTTATTATTTGAGAGGTAAACGAACTCTTATTTAAAAGGTAATCTGTGAAGCCTTCAACGAATAAACATTTTTCTATACCAACCTTCAAGTCTGCAAGAGTAAAATAACGTATGAGTTGAATACAAATAAAAGGTAGACTTAAACGATTACCTTTAAACCTTAAAATCGACATACATAAGGCTTAGAATCTTAGGATAATGATTTATATATCTTGGCTTCAATTGATTCAATTTCCCAAATAAAACACCTACAAAATTTGCGTCTTTCTACAAAACCAAGCAGTCAATGCTAAAACATACAAATTTTCAAAGTTGTTTAAGTATGGTGAATATTTTTTAATTTCTTTATGTGTATGTCATGAAGTAACCTCTCATCCGGTTGTATTAGAATATCTTTTTATGGAGGACATCTACCTAGTAGAAAGACGCAAATTTTGTAGGTGTTTTATATGGGAAATTGAATCAAATGAAGCCAATGGATGAAGCCTTTTCTCTTATTATAGGAATTTAGAATTTAATACTGGAAAGTTCTTCTAAGACAAATTCGTTATTGTTTTCAATTTTAAAAACGGGTAATATTGATACGCTTACAAAAATCAAAAGCTTTTGAACACTAAAATCAAAATACAAGTTTACAATGTTCAATTATTTTGGTGAATTTTTATAGGATTTTAAGCATTTCAAGGAAAAACCTCTCGTTAGTAACATTGCAGTCTTTCATAATCTGGTCCACCAGCAAGCGATTTCGACCTACAATTTTTTCATTATTGACTAATGATTTGGAGTAACACTTGGGTCATACTAAATTAACAGGAAAAAACAAACAGAACAAGGAGGTTAATTAATATTCCCTTACAATTTTCATAGAAGCCGTTGCATTATTATATGATGAAAAGAATGAAACTATTTGCGAAGAATCGATGCTGGTAGAGCATTGGTCCCCGAGGGTGTTCACAAACCCAGTTGTCATGACTTGTCTGACAAGAAATTTATCGACAATGTTTTACCGAAATTTGCTGCATTTGCTAAAATTCTAAACCACCGGAAATATGAAAAGGCCTTGAAAAGTAATGCATTTAGTAGTTTTCCATGCTTTCGGATTTAGCTTCCCATTTCAATTTGTTTGGATTTGAGAGATACTACTGCTATATTTGAATCTTTAGGTTCTAATGCAACTGATGAGAGTTTACTCCTTGAAATGTGCATATAGCATGCCAAAATATTATCCATATTATATAACATTGGTAATGTTTTATGTTTCAAATTCAGCCCTAAGGCTTTATTTATCAATTCTGTGCTTTTAATATTAATATTGTAGAATGCTAATGCAAGAGATTCAAAGTTAAAACTGTTGACTTTCGGAAATCTCGGGAATAAGCTGACATTCTTGGTCTGATTCGAATAATAAATCTTAATATGAAGCAGATTAATTTTAGGCTTTGGTCTATTTAATTTCCAGTTGTATTAGTTATATTTGTTCTAAATGCTCACTGAAACAAGGATACTTTAATGACAAAACATCATCAACATAGCGAAATGTAAAATTCTACGACCTGCCTCCTTAATGATGTTTATTTCTGTTATTCAACATGAGCCCCGCCCATTTTGCTTTTTACGAGTACAAAAACAAGGCGCTAGTTGTGTCTACTGTGTATGTTGGAAAACTCATCTGTCAAATCCTGCAGATATGTTGTCCATCAGACTATCCAGCTCTTTAATAATATCACCTGCACTGTATTTACAATAACAAACAGTGCGTTTCCTTATTGAATAAAAAATTGTTAACCAAAATCAAAATCCATATCTAGAAATTCCACTGATGCATCAATTTCTTTAGACGGTCCTTAAGTTGTGAATTAAAAAATTGTGGCATAAAGGGTAGAAAAGTAAAAATTTTGAATTCCTGTACGACATTTAAAAAAATTAAGGTATTGAAGCAGACCGTTCGAACTTTTATTCTTATTCTCTGATTGATTAACATCGCTTATCGAGTGCTCTGATGATTTTTTATCAGGGTTAACCTCTTTGACGTTTAAGTTCATGTAAGAGTAATACCTTTTACAAGAACTGAAAGCTTAAACTGACCTTTTACGAAATGAGTTTTCGAAGGAAAAATAAGAAAAAGCAGACATAACTAATCTAAGAAAATATCATAATATTAAATGACAGGAGGGCATACATTCGATGAGACCTAAAAGGTATTACTTTCCTTCAATGCAACATTTATTCCAATTTGTAAAAGTCGAAATCCCATTTGCACGTCTTCTTTTCTTATCAAATATATGAAGGCTTGATAAACTTGCTTGGAAAATCCTGAAGACGTTTAAGGATGTCCAATATGTCCAAATAATATTTAAAGTGATTACCAGAGATATTTTAGATTTTCAAAGGTTCAAAATATGTGGTATGACAAAATCATTGAAAGATAATGTATATTTTAAATTAAGTAAAATGTGCGGATGGCCGAAGCTTATCTAACCAATTCACAGTCTTCGTTCAGGTACTCATTATCTTTTGATTTCAGCAAAATAAATGTATTTGTGTAATCGACAATTTCACTAAAGTCATTAACTCAAGAACTGTTGCAATGCCTGATGAATGTGATTCGATGTGTTCTTATTCTGATGATAAATGTGGATCATCTTCTGAATTATACTACAGCGTATATCAAAAGAAAGGTAAATGGTTTGTTCAAATACGTACATTAGCATATATGTTATTGCCTATTTAGATTAAGATGCAACATAGTAAATAAATAAAGTTAATTCTCAAAAATGTATAGATCAGTTTTCAAAACGTTGAGAAAGTGTCTTTTAGCACATATAGAACCATTTGGTGTAGCATAAATGGATTGCTCATGTCATAAATGTACTATTTGAATAAATGTAATAAAAAGATACATACATAATGGTAATAACATTTTCCATTCAGGAGGCTTGATGGATTTAAGTATTCTTTTTTGTTTTTTTTATTTTGTTGCGTCTCTGTAATAACTAATTGGTAATCAG
>JAULBM010306032.1:0-14439 GCA_032357055.1 Geukensia granosissima
CTAAATCTCCCTCATTGAAAAATTTTTATGAGGGAGATCTCCCTCAAAGGACTTTTCAAAAGTTGACACCTCTGGTTGGTTCAAACGATGTGTCTTGGGAAAAAGTCACATGTCTTTCTGCAGACTGTTGCTTTCGTGAGTTGGCATGTGAAAGGTCTGTCTCAGAGTGTCAGTCTTGTACAAAGCAGGATTTCTTCATCATCAGTTATTAAAAATCTATTGTCCTTGAATAGGCATAGAATATTGTCCGCTTTACTACAAGCAACATTCATTTAATCAGTCAATAGTTGTATTAGATGTCCTCTATTTGTCTTGTGAATATTTTATCATGTGGCAGTTTAATTTTTTTAACATCACTTGACTTTTTTAACATTAAATTGGGCCTCATGTTATGTGTTGTGTATAACATTATATTTTATAATCTATACAAATCTTATTTTTTTGGATAAATGTAGTCATTAGAAAAGGTACTGTACGTCACGAACTGTATATTTCATTTTGTCTATGATTGTGACTAGAATTTCATAAGTTTTACTAATCTAGCCAGTTGGATGATGGTAAATCAAGAAATGTGCTTTACACACAGTTAAATTTGTTTTTTGAATATGCGGATTGTCTCTTTCTAGCATACATTTCATATTGTTTGGTTTAAATATAATAATTTTATGTGGTTTTACAGGAGTTGTCATTTTTTAATAAGCTTAATCTGACAGTATTATGGACTTTGAAAAATAATTTATGCTTAATTGTTTGCTTAGCAGCTTGGAAATTTACTGACAGTGTATATCTCATATTAAGTCAATTACTGTCTTTGCAACTAATATTATTTTTTTTTATTTAGAGTTCATTACAAGCCAGTTTGTTGAGAAGGAGGGTTGGACTTAGAGCTGCCTATGAAGTGTTATTGAAGACAGAACTTCAACTGGGCCATATGTCTCTAGAAAACAGGTAAATTGCACGAAAATGTATTCTTACAAAATGATGGAAGATTATAACATAAATTTAATGTGGGATGCAACCTTTTTTATACCCCCCGCAAACATAATGTGGTAATTTTCTGAAATGAAATAGATTTTTGAATACAGCAATGAAATTAAATAAATCTAAGACATGATAAATTATATTACATGCATAATGAAAATATTTTTTACATTTTCTGTTTTCATTATTAGTCTTGGAGTGGATGTGAACAAAGTGAAAACTGCCATACAGGAAGCTGTCATCCCAGTAAAGTGGAAAAATTCTATTCTTGCTGTAAGTTACTATTTTTCACCGAAACATATTTTCATACCTAATTACAGCTTTAAATTTTCCCATATACTGCATATCTCAAATTGACATAAAGTTGACATTTCTAGGCTAGGAATTAAAGCTGTAAATTCCTTTCCATGAAGAAGGGAAAAATTAAAACATCATTAATTTTGCTACTTGAACAGTACATTTATGACAGCTTTAGTATCTAAATGAATTATTTTTGTATTCTTTTTCTGTAAGGGTCACATTGACTAAATACCCAAGAGCATCATAGAAAATCTGATTTTAATAACATACCACATGCCATAAATTTTGTCAGTTACCTCACAAAACCAGTGTTTCTCTCCACAGCTGACTGCATTATATGGTTAAAATATCGGTAAACATGGTGTAAAGCTTCCACTAACCAAACCAACAACCATGAAAACATAATTTGATACATGATAGGGTGACATACACAGGTGACTTCCTCTAAAGCAGCCTCTTTCTGGTATTAGCAGACATTGCTGCCATTTAGACCATTGATGAAAATCCCTTCTTAATCATCTATGAAGCACTTGGGCAGTTTACACAGTTTTTGACATCAAACTAATGTCACCTGTTATTCTAGGTTCAAAAATGTGGCCTCCATAGAAGATAAATGTCTGAAATCCAATATAAAATTAATATCCTGGGCATATACAACAGAAAACAAAACTGTCAGTAGTAACAATTTTTCTGTATGAATGTTACCTGATTTCAAAAGCATATATGAAAATGTAAATTATAGTTATTGTCATCATGTAAATTCTTGACCCCTGAAAAAAGGGAAAGACTTTATAATGTATCACATGCAGTAAAACCTTTGCTGCTGGATTAGGATTTTTACTTCAGATTGATCTTATGTTTTTTTACTATATTTGAATCTTCTTTTGTTTTTGATTTGGTTCTAATGCTGCTGATGGGAGGTTACTTCTTGACATAGAAAAATCACAGTATTTATGAAACATTGGTTAATGTATACCTTGTTGTTAAAGAAGGCCTTGCTGCTCAAAAATATCATTGCTTATTGATCTTTTAAACAGGAGATAGAATCCAAACAGGTTCAAGGATATGTTTCATGCCATGTGTTCCAAGAGTGCTTCGATGTGATCCAGTCAGAAAAGTTTGCATCACCTGTAAGTTACACAACATTATATAACTGCACACAACCCATGAAATAAATTTTGTCAATTACCTGGCCAAATACATAAAAGTTCCATTCATCACATGAACATTTGAAGATACAAGTTGAAGAAAATCCATGAACTATTATTTTAATCTAATTTTGATGAGGTAAGTTTACAATTGAATCCTATGAAAAAGTTATTTGAGATTTAATTAATTTTAGATGAAAGTAATCAAATTTCATTGTAAGACAAAAAAAAAAGTATTTTAGCCCAAATGTGCTAGGAAAGGCATCTCACTATAGAGTTCAGACTGATTATGTGAGGCAATTAAGATTAAATATTCTGTAGTTAAAATCAGCTTGGGAGAAATCAAGTTTGATAGCAGCAATAAAGATAATGCTCTTTTTTTTATTTCAGAGACCTCGTATACGATGGTTTGGGAACCCTGTTGTAAGAACAATACAGAAATGTGTCGCCCACAGATTCTTTACCTATTTTGGTAATATTGTTGCAGTGATCAATGTTATAGTAATTACAGTAAGTTATATTTTTTTCAAGACTTTACCTGAAAAAAGTACTGGAAACTTATTGATTTATTGATAATATAATGTCATTTGATGAGAGAAGCAATATCCATTAGTCTTCAGCCCAGTGATCAGTCATGTCTTACATTAATTTAACCATGTTTTTACAGAATTTTAATGGTATTTATTTAAATTTGACCCCCCCCTAAAATTATGAAGGGAGCTTCATTTCTTCATTCCTTATTACACATGGTAGTCATCTGATGTGAAGTAACTCCTTGAAACATATGTCTAGCATAACAAAATTCTCAATATGTACATATATACAAAATGGGTAAAAATTATTTATTTAATGTAAATGTATTGCAAAAAAGAAAAGGAAGTATATTTCTTGATGATATTTTAAGTATATATGATCACCTTTCTTGAAGACAGTACATATGTGAGTTATTCTGTAATGGAATAATTATTACAATGTTTTTGTGAGTTATTCTGTAATGGAATAATTATTACAATGTTTTGTATACAAAATCTTTTTTTGTTAACAGATAGAATTGGCCACACAGTACGACAAGTCTTTTAACTTCAGTAAATCTGTGTTAAATGTAAGTTCACGTATAACTTATTTTTAAAAAGTGTGTAGAAAACAATGAAATCAGACACCAAAATTACCAAATATCACAGCAACAAATCAAAAACCAGAGAATTTGTATAAAGAAAAATGGGAAAGAACACAGTTCAAGATAGCCTGCATTGATACAGACACAAAATATGGGGTCAAACTAGTTGTCCAAAGTATCCAAAAATTTCTTCATCTTATTGAAAACTCAGTATCAGTACTAAATCAAGAACTGTCCTTCAAATTTCAGGTGCTTTTCACTAAGTGTTTTATTTAAAACTGTGGTTATGGTCATAGGCACATGTAAATTGTACACCAAAAGGAATTGAGTTACTATTTGAAAAGTTCTTGATGCTGATTTTTACAACCAAATAGAGTTATAGAGAAGATTTTCATACAAGCCCACCCAAAACTTTTATTGCGTTCAAAAACTGATTTATAATTTGAAATGTTTAGAATGTGATTTATTTAATACAATTTAATTTTCACATTATATTGAACACTATATATTAAAAAGAATTATAGTAAGGCACCTGATTTTTCTAATCCCAAACTTCAACAACTAAGATCATTTGTTAGTTGTAAAACATAACAATGATCATCTTGAATAAGTTGCCAAACTTATACATTTTATCAGAAGATACAGATCATTTTGTCAACAGATCAGACTGCAGCTTAATTTTCTGAAAAATTTAAAACGGACCAAGTTAGAATGAAGTATCATATACTGCAAATGTATAATAACTGCCAAGCAACTCTGCTTTCATTCAGAGGAGAATCTATACACTAAGTTGACTTTATTTTCAAAATACATGTACATGTGTATATCTAGTTTTATTATATTTATTTCAGATTGTGAATTTCTGCTTTGTGATCTACTATCTGGTGGAACAGATTTTGAAATTTGTGATGTTTGGATACAGAAGATATATCTTTGAGAGGTCTAACATTTATGATGGCATTATAACATTAGCTCTTGTGGTAAGACTAGATTTTTTTTGTCTCGCCTGCGACAAAGTCGCAAAAGGGAGACATAGGTGTTACTTTCTGGCCGCAGCGTTAGTTTTTTGAAAGCTCTATATCTTTGTAACTATTAAACCTATGAGGACCAGATTTGATCTACGTATAGTTCGTGTTATGAAATTGTTGATATGTGCGAGTATTTCACCTGTATATTTGACAAGCATTTCACTTTATATTGTACAAGTGTTCACAGTTTTTCACTTGTGTATTGCAAAAGTATTCACAAGTTTGTTGTCTACACAGCTGAACTGTTCCACACTGTTTCTAATGTTTACTCAGCAAATATTGTATGCATCACATGACATTGTTGTAGGTTCTCACATATATTGTAATGCATGTGTATACAGACTGCTAGAATTACAGCTTAAAAGGAACTTTTTGCTACTCACACATGTCAGTTCATCTTTATGTTTTTTATGATATTCAGACAAATGTGAATTTATCAAGTTAAGTTGATAATTCTAATAAAGATAATTACTCATATGAGATTCTTAGATCAGTATGTTATTTCCATTACAAGTCTCATTTAAGGTATTTGTACCTTAACTGAAAGTTTTTCTCTTACAACTTACAAGATTATTTGAAAATTTTAGGCAACAATCCTTTTAGATTTTTGTGATATACCGCGGGTACTTTTTTTTTAAAGTACAGTTTTTGAGATAAAAAAAATCCTTTTACTCCAAAAAATAAAAAAGTCTAAATTTTGACATCAGTAATGTGGTATGGACATTACTTGATGAACCTTTATTAAATTTAATCAAGTTTTAAAAATTCAAAGTCAAATTTTGTGATGTCACATTTTTACATGCTCCTTCAATTTTCCTCTTAAATCAATGATTATCAAGTCATGTGATGTGTTTTTTTTTCTTCTGACATTTGAAGTGGTCATAAATCACTAACCTTTCACACATTTTGAATATCACTTCCCAGTTTCATTAAATATTAACAATTTGATGTTTGCACAGTTTCCTTTTTAATAAGTACAAATTCTTAAATTAAAATATTATACTTTACAATTGTTAAGATACACATGGAATTTTTTTCTACAATCATTTTTTCAAAAGTGTTGGATTTTAAGGTGTGGATATCATTAAAAACAAAAAGGAAGAACTTTGTCATGGATACAGTAGACTGTTTGAATAATTGTAAAATGAAGAATGTCTAAAGGCTAGCATCATCATCAAACATGTTGGATCAAAATAACCTTAACATCTTGGAAACAGTTGTATATTGAAATTTTTCATTTTGGAAACAGTTGTATAATGAAATTTTTCATTGGAAACAGTTTTATAATGAAATTTTCATTTTGGAAACAGTTTTATCATGAAATTTTTCAATTGGAAACTATTGTATACTGCAATTTTTCATAATGGAAACAGTTGTATATTGAAATTTTTCATCATAGATCACACATGTTTGAGGGTATCATACATGGTAATGTTTGATCTAGTATGCTGGCCTTTATAGAACCAGTAGTTCTACATTTTTACCTGTCCCTGGTTAAAGTTGAAAATAAACAAGATATTTCACTTTTTTAGCTTAACATTTGTGAACTAATGTGAAAGCTACCAACCACATCAGAATTCTGTAATTTGTTTTAATTCCTACCTTCCTATACAGAATTAGTTTCTTATTTTTGGGTTTCTTGGAAAATATTTACTACTGGAGAAAAAAAACACAAAGGGTTCTTCATTTTATGATTTTCATCAACTGGCATTGGAGAGAAATATAATTAGGTAAAGTATAGTGAAGTTAACAGCTAGCTATGAATTTCAGGAAGTTCCAAGCGAAGTTCAATAGAATCTATGCCGGAGATAGAATCCTGTGTATACGATGGGGAGGATGGTGGTCTCATATTAGATATTTATCATCGTCGTCGCAGTAGAGGTAGAAAGCTCATTTTGTTGTTAATTTTATATTTTTATATCAGTATAAAAGGTTTATTTTAATATTAAAAAACAAAATTAAATATAAGAAATTTTACCACCATTTTGGGGTATGGGTTGTTTTATTTGCATGGTATGTATCGGAGGAGGATTTGAATATTTATATAACAGATATTATTTAGATAAATATTAATTTTTACAAAAAGTAAGTGATACTTATATTGTGCAGTATCTGTTGTGGCTCTTTAAAAATATAGCAATGCATGATTGATGGTATGTATGTTCAGTTCTTTCTGCTGTCTATATAATATTTGCAAGGTTTTATTAAATGTTAATTGATATCAGAACATTTCTTTCCATAAAAGATTTTTATTTAGTACATCATGAATTTAGGCAAATTAAAAAATGAAATTTTTCATTTCTTTAAATGAACTGAGGTTGTTATGAAATATTCAAATGTAATTAGAAAGTTAGAGTATGAATGAGAGGATTTAGATACCTTATACTTATCTATATTGCATGAATCTAGCATATTTATTAATGCAGTATCTTAGCTTTTCTCTAGCATTGTTATATTATTTCTTATTTTAACTGTACTCAGTACAACAGGGATTCTTCCGCAGGTTCACAATTTTCCATGGCTCGGAATTCGTCCACATTTCTTATTGTGTGTTTTTTATACATCCCATATAGAGTATTTCCAATTGGTTGTGGGGGTCGCGTAGTGTTCAAATCACTTCCCTAGTATTAACACATTTTTATATATATTTTGCATTCAAATTGACATCAGTTGATGTGCTATTTACCAACTTATATGATGGATTTGGCTGTTGTTTAATTTTAATACATTTGTAATTGAATGACTTTGCATTTCTTTACATTTGCTCCTTGTGTGATGTGAATTAACAAGGACCATTGAATAAGGTCAATGAGTAATTATATCAAAAAATGATTAATTTCTATGCATACTTCTGAAGTGTTTTTATTGTTATGTTCATATTTGATGCCTGATACTGCTTTTACTAAACTTAAATCAGATTGTGCTTTAGAGCATACAAATGCTAATTGCTAATGTCTCTTTGTATGAAAGTCTTTCAAATGTGTCAATATCTTGCTGATTCGGATGAATATTTATAGGTGGGTCATGTGACTTTGGGCATGAGAACATCCCATTGTCTGAAAAGGCGACCAAAAAGATACTTAAATTGGAGGATGAAAGAACAAAGAAATTACGTGAACAGAGAGTGATTGGTAAAGAAGTCAGTAAAAAGACAGACACTGATTATAGAATAAATGTTCGAAGAGTGAATTTCAGGTGGCAGAGAGGGTTGAAAATAGGTATGAATTCTTCACAAATATATTTTAAATAATTTCATACTTAAGTTTAGTATCAGATGAGGAAGAATATTTAATATTAAAGTTCATACATTAACAGAGCTTTCCAATAAATTCATTGGATTAAATAAGTGTCAAGCATTGAATTACTACAATAGCAACAAAATATTCCTGTTTGATACCTGTATATCCAAATCTCTTTTTTAGTACTAAAATCTCACAGTAGCATTTCATAGATTGAAAAAGACTTTGGTTTAAATGATTTATTCAAACTGTTAACAGTAAAAAATAGCATACATCTTGAAGAAAATTGCCTACACCTTTTTATATACTGAAGGCTGCAATTTTTATTAGGCATTTATACACTGCTATCAGGTAATTTGGTGAATTATGGAATGTGGCATAACATGGTCCTGAAACCACCTTTACTAAGTTGGACAATGCACCATTTGCCAACTTGATTGATACAATTAATCATTGTTTTGTCAGGTGAAGGACAGTTTGGTAAAGTATACTCAGCTGTAAATATGGATACTGGTGATCTGATGGCAATGAAAGAGGTAAGCTTCCAACAAATAAAAATATTTATTTGAGTGCTGGTTTAAAGGAATGAAAGAGGTTAGATGGAAGTCTTATCTCAGCGTCCTACAAATAAAAATACTTATTTGACTGCTGGTTGAAAAAAATTTATGTGCTACAACCAGCAGAATGTGATATGGAATTGCCTTCAGCATTGAAATGGTTAAAAAATCATTTGATTCTTTTTGAAGATAATTGAATGAAATGAAGCTTTTATGGCTTTTCAAAGTTAATACCTTAAAATTTAAATAAGAAAAATCAATCATAGTAAGCTTGTCAGATGGTACTTTTGTTGACAGTTCTGTTACTACAAGATAGGTAGATGTATTCCATTATAGAAAAACTTTAAGTTGAATGATACATGTATATTGTAGATGAAATTCCAAGCCAATGACCACCAAGCCCTGAAGGAGATAGCAGATGAAATTGTGATGTTTGAAGGAATACAACATCCAAACCTTATCAAGTACTATGGTGTGGAAGTTCATAGGGTATGTTTGTTAGGGCACAATGAATGTCTGTCAATATATCTTATCTGTAACAAATGTTGCTAACACAATACATCAAAGTCTGGATTCTATGTGTCAACAATTTAGGTGTTGTTGAATGAAAATTTTTGTTTTTGGAACTGTGTTTACCGTGCATTGGAGTATGTCATACACTGTTTATGGTTATAGGGAAGCTAGGAAAAAACTTTTATAGCTTGTATACTGTTCAGATGAAAATTATGAAATTGAATGAGAAACAATTATTTCCCAGTGACTTTGCTTGATATTCACCTTGTAAAATTTGATAATAAATGTATACATCTGTATAAATTTGATATTTTATGGTCTTTTTATATCATTCTCTTTTATTGTCATTATTCAGGATGAAATGTTGGTATTTATGGAATACTGTGACAGAGGGACATTAGAAGAAGCAGCCAAGATGAATCTCCCAGAACATTTAATTGCCTTATATACCAAAGAAATTCTGAAAGCCATTAACCACCTACATGAGTTTAATATTGTACATAGAGACATCAAGGGAGCTAACATCTTCCTGACTTCAGAAGGTTGTCTAAAACTAGGAGACTTTGGATGTTCAGCCAAGCTGAAAAATCAGCAGACCATGCCAGGAGAGTTTAATAATATTGTTGGGACAACAGGTTGGTAATAGTAACTTTTACCCCCCCCCCAATATTTTAGGAAATATGTGGGTAATTCCAGTGGGAGACTTTTGATATGTCAAACTACAAAAATTTTTGAATGCCTTATCTTTAAAGCTTACTTAAGAATGAAATCAACTTTACAGTATTGCTTTATACCATATTTATGCCAATGATTCATACATTAACAGAGGTACTTTCTTACAGAAAATCACATGCATGGATCATATGCATAGTGCATGTTTTATTGGGGTTTCCAGGTTTACGAAGATAAATGTGCCACACATAAAAATTGGCATGAATTTGACACAAATTCCGTGCCAATATTTTTGAACCATTCAACAAATCCAGTAACATATTTAGTTCATGTAAAAAATTTCGCAGAAATTTCATGTTATTTCAGTGTCAAATTTGCAAGAATATTTTATTGGATGTAGTGTGCAACTTTGTGATATATTTTTCATGTAAAATTTTTATTTGCATTTAATTTCACGTTTCATTTGGATGAATTTGATGCAAAAAATTTGCTCATTAAATTCAAACCAAAATCTTCGTGAAAATGACATGAACAATTTACACACTTTATTCATATGTAATTCATGTAAAAATGACTTTGAAAATCTGCATGGCACATTTGGCTCTGTAATTAAAAACATATTTCTGAATATAGAAAATTGTGAACAGTTTCTGCATTATATGCTATAAAGCCAAAAAAAAAATAAAAAGACCAAATCACTGTAGTAACAACAAATATTTCTCTAAGTTCAATAAGTCAGCTTTTGCTATAGAAATTAAGGAAGGCTATTTCATTGGAGTTGCAAATGTCAAAATATTTGCATTCAAGATTTCATTAATTGGGTTTGGGCGGGGGTGAATAATTTAGTTGTCTCTTCGAAGTTAAAATGTTCTACCATTTGCCGAAAATAAAGTAAATTAAAATTGAATGTTTTGCACACTAGAGTGACCTGAGTTATCTCTGAGGTTATCTGCACCTCTTAAGTCCCAGGTGTGAAAGTAATAATCATCAGTGCTAATCGGTTAATTAGCTTATTTGATCATAATTGGATAACAGAGGGTTTGTTTGTTCACAAATCACCCTTTTAAACATACTATCAAGCCAAGATTCCTATTAATCTAATAAACATTAAATTTATTATAGCACTCAAAAGATTTTGCTGCAATCAGGTGCAAAGGGCTAGGGGTTAAACAGATAGTGCTTTAACCTAGTGTTTTAGTGGCCCAGGGAGAACACTGTGCTTATATTTAGAGTTCAATAGACTTTTGGAAATAAAACATAGGTTCTGAGTGGGTGTGAGATGACTAAAAAGTTAATTTTTGCCTGTGCAGATTATGAAAGCCTATCACCTCTTGACTGGCTCTGTACCATACAAAACTGTAGCCTATAATTGACTTACAATGCATGTGATATTGTTACCTGCCCTTGGTTCTGGTTAGATACTCAGGAAAACTGACTGCTACAAACCTTAAACAATACATCGCTTGTGATAAGATTTGTCAGTTACCTGGCCAAGGTTGTGGTTCTCCTCGGGTACTCATGCTTCCTCCACCAGTAAAACTGATTGACAGGATAAGACTGAGATATTGTTGAAAGTAGCATTAAACCTCAATCAAACAATCAAAAACAGACCTACAAGTGTAAAATTTCCCATTTTTTACAAGACTTGCTGAGTCAAAGTAAGATAGAAATCTTACCAGTGGGTTTTCTCACACGATTTCCTTTTTATTCTATCACTTTTTCTCAAATCTCATGCAGCTAAAAAATACTCTTGAAATGCCATTGTTTCCATTATGTGACATCACAGAAACAAAGTGTGGTAAACAGCATGACAAGACAAGACAAGACAAGACAATTTTATTCCTTAAAACCATTGTAACAACATTGGTACAAAGAATTTGGATACAGACTTAAATATACAAAAATATATACGTGCACATGACAAGAAAATGGATGACATAATATCTTATAATATGCAAAGTTGAACAAAGAAAGAAAGAAAGAAAACGGACAACCATCAGTATATTCTTCGGTCGCAAATCGCACTTTCATTGGTTGTTTTCTTTAAATTTATTTTTTTATTTGTCATTATCTTTATGTCTTTTTCTTTATTATCATTTTGAGGGTGGGGCATGACTACAGTTTGTTTTGATATCAATAGGTTGCACAAAACTTACAAAAGGTATTTCAATGCGAGTAATTTTAAAGGCGTTAGAATTGGTAAAAAAACTTCCTCAAAATATGCTTACAGAAATTACAAATTTATGTGTCAAATAAAAATTACCAATACTTTAAAATATATTAACAACAGTTATTAGGAACTAAAACTGGTTAAGGGTATTTCATTTCGGGTTAAGAGTAAATTGTTAGATTTGTCTTTTCTTTGGTCGGAAAACATGAGAAATAATAAATTCTCCCTTTAAAAAGATCTTTATCTGTTAAAACACTGTCTGTCGATAGTTTTCCTTAATAAACGAATATTGGAAAAATTAACAACATTTATAAGTTGGATATTAACATTATAATTCATGTTATTTTAATTAATTTTTTATAATTAACCTTATTTTCTTTTTTCAGGATAAGGGTATCGGATAAGAGTATGATTTGAGGGTTAAGATTTGTTTCGGGTTGAGGGTACAACAGGCGTTGTTAAACAGTGAGAACATTAACTGGTTGTATCCGACCAGATCTCACAAAGGACAATTCTCTCCAATTGTGGTTTTTACGGGGATTATCAAATAGGCTTAGAATGGTGGGCCAATCGGAAAAAAACATAAAATTACCAATAGTGGCAATGATTGTTTTTTAAAAAGAATTTGAAGATACCAAAGGGTTAAATTAGAAGACAGACAAGACTATGACCAACAAAGACGAAACCAAAGACATACATATCACACATAACACTTCCCTGAAAACTTAAGATAAGAGTAACAGGATCCCTACAAAAACCAGGGTAAGTTTAGATGCTCTGGAAGGGTTAGCAACTCCTGCTTCACTAGTGGCACCCGTCGTGTTACTCTGTAGACATAGGCGGTGTATAGTATCAGTCGGTGTTAGTCACAACTGGTATAGCTATGAAAGGATTTGTTTTCGCGACACAGTGGGAAGATATCCGATGATTCCCCGATTTGTGAAATGAATATTTCGTTTCAGTCAACCAAATCATGATGGCGACCGAATAATTTCCGGAGTGATGACTTTAAGCTTTCATAGAGAAATCCTTGGTTCCGTAGCTGTCTTGTCAAAAGCAACCCTCCATCTATAAAATCTTGCAAGGAAGCACACGCCCTGCAGTAGCGTACCAACTGAAAAAGATACACTCCGTATGCAGTTATGCGGCTGGTATGTTGCTAGACATGAAAGGAAAGTTTACAATGGGAAAATCAAAGTCATCTCTCTTGTCGTAAAGGTTTAAATTGTTCTTAACCTACCCTTACTGTCAATTTCAAGGTTTAAGTCAAGGAATGAAGCAGACCATTCTGTTTCTGTAGTAGCCTTGATTTTAAGTTCAATTGGAAAGATGTGGTCAACATTGTCACCAAATTTAGAATTATTGAATGAAAGAACATCATCTATATAGCGGAACGTGAACCCAAAAGATTAAGCCAACTTTTTCTCTTTTCTATGAAGATGGCTCTGTATGAAGTCAGCATCACACGAATTAAGGAATAAATAGACAAGAAGGAGTGCAAAGTTGTTCCCTTTTGGAATACCATTGGAATATGCTGATAAAATAAATGTAAGTAACTTGGAAAGAGGTTTTATGGGGCATTTTTCAGACCTGCAATGTAACGTTGTTTGTAAGGACACTTATGTAGCTTTAGAATCAAGTAAAGCGAAGGAAGTTCAAATTCTTCATGCTTGGTTGAAATTACAAAAGAAGAAAAAACTGACCGATGACTGTCAAGGATTTCTTCTTTGGTAAGTGTCGTCCGTAGCGTGTATATGTATGGTTGGAAAATGAATTGTCAACACCCAATTCCTTTTATCGAGCAGTCTATATGTAATGTAATTGACAAACAAAAATGTTGTTTATAAATGATCTCGCAAAGATTATTCCGGTCAGTTATTATTTTATTTGGCTAACAGGTGTCAGTGAATTTTTTATATATTAGCCAATCAGAAATAAGAATAATCAGAGGCGGCCGTGGTTTTGTCTGATTCGGATGAAATAAGAAAACTTCATAAAAGACCCCTACTGCATGCCTGGATGTTTCATGTCAAATAATGTTCCATTTGACCAAGCAGTTTATAGGGAGAAGAATTATTTATGTATCAAAATTAAGAAACCCATATACGTTGAATCAGAACAAAAACTTTATAAAAGTCCCTGCATAAATGCTTCCTTTCAAATATTGTTCCAGTTGTCCAAGCGGTTTCAGATCTAGAGGAGAAGACATTTTCAAAATCAGCGCATCAGAATCGAGAATAACCCTTGGCAACCAAGTATGTAGTCCGATGGGGACGAAACGAGAAAACTTTGTTAAGGACCTTACATAGATGCTTCCCGTCATGTTTGGTTCCAATTGGCTTAGTGGTTTCAGAGGAGAAGATGAAGATGTGAAAGTTTACGGACGAACGACGGACGCATAGCCTTTGATCACGTGTGGTAAATAATTTTTAACACAATGTCATAATTTTGGAATTGGAATTCCATTATATTTACATTTTCTTTTTGAATTTCAATCACTTGGTTCTGTACAAAATCTTATAAATGTATTGGCGATAATTTGTCATTGGTGAGATCTGGTAGGATACCAGTAGGTCTTGTAGTGCTTTTTTAGTATCTATTATATTGTGTATATCCAAGAAATAACAATAGGGTTACGTTCAAGGGAATTTCCATTTTTCTCTGCTTCTGGTTGTTGTGAACATCCTGATTATCTCATCTAATCGGCAAAACAT
>JAULBM010306043.1:0-14439 GCA_032357055.1 Geukensia granosissima
GGCATGCCCCATAAAATTCTTAGAGGAGACCACCTGAAGACCATTCTACTAAAGTTTGGTTCCAATTGGCTCAGCAGTTTCAGATGAGAAGATTTTTAAGTGAATTTCCTATAAGGTCCCATGTTTAACTAAGTTCTGCTGTGGCGGCCATCTTGGTTAGTCAGTGGGGATGCTGGATATAATTTTGGTAGAAGACAATCTAAGGATCATTTCACTAAAGTTTGGTTTCAAGTGGCTCAGCAGTTTCAGACAATAAGATTTTTAAGTGAATTTCCCATTGGGTCCTATGTTAAACTAAGTTCATCTGTGGTGGCCATCTTGGTTGGTCAGTGGTGATGCGGGATACAATTTTGGTAGAAGACCATCTAAGGACCATTCCACTAAGGTTTGGTTCCAATTGGCTCAGCAGTTTCAGACAAGAAGATTTTAAATACATCAACCCCCTTTTGTTCTATTTTTAGTAAGGGCGACCATTTTGGATGGCCGATCACAATGCCAGATATAATTCTGAAAGGGGACCATCCAAGGACAATTCCAACAAAGTTTGGTCAAAATTGGCCAAGCAGTTTCAGGGAAGAAGATTAAAATGTGAAATGTGGACGGATGAATGACGGACAGACAACGGACGCCAAGTGATGGCAAAAGCTCACATGGCCTTTTAAGCCAGGTGAGCTAAAAACTTTTGTTTGCAGACACCATGGCTACTATTATTTTATTTTTAAATAACTTGAGTTGATAACAAAAAAAAATAAACAATATTAGCTAACAGTTGAACTTTATTTAATCAATAATGGAGAGAGGTGGTTTTGATTCATTAGTTCTATGTGTGTTGTGTAACAAATATAAAAAAGGATATACAGATCAATTGCTAAATGAAATTGTACTTTAAAAATTCCAAACTGCACTTAACTAATCTTGCTGGAAAAATACCAATTCAAGTGTAGACACTTTTTGATTGCTATCAGTTATAAAATTAAATTCAGGTATCAAAATCTAAATTATGTAAGAAACATTTCAAGCTCACATGGCTGAGGACAAAAACCTAACAAATAAACCTCTTCAGTCTGGAGGGGTGAAGTGAATATTAAACATCATTATTGAAACTTAAACAAAATTTGTGTTACCAGACATGTATTTTCTATTATAATTTGAATTATAAAAGCAATAAGATAAAGTTCTTGAACCTTTCAAGGTATGTTGCATACATATCATTATGTGATTTTTATTCCAATCCAATATGATTTAATAGATTGTTTCTCTGTTGTGCTGCTGTGTGGGAGCTATGACTATACGATATACTACAGCAAATGGGCTTTGATGCACTTTGATAAGTAAAAACACTTTGATATAATCTGCTTCTCATTAAGAAAGTTTTAAAGGCAATAACCTTTCCCTGAATCTTTTCTAAATTGATTGTGACTAATGTGTTATAAGGGTAAAAGTACAAATTTTATAAATATAATTTCTTTCAAAATACTCTTAAATGAGTTTTATTATCCAAATGTGAGGATTAAACACTTAAATTGAGAAATCATAAATTTTGTCCATTAAATTCCAGAATTGTAAAATGATAAAATGGACTTACCCTAAAACTCCAATAAACATTAATGTCCAATCAACAATCACTTGGTATATAGTTAATGACCTAAAATAAGAAAATTTCATACAGTTTGAATGGTAAACAGGTGTTAAAATCATAATCAATATATTATTCAGCAAATGTTGTTGAAAATAAACCAGAGGCTCACATGAGTCTTTATCACACACATGACACCATATGAATTGATATACAGTTGTATATGTAGTTGGTTGGTTTCCAAGGATGGCATATATAATTTTTGTAGGGGACCATTTCACCAAAGTTAGGTTGCATTTGGCTTGTGAGTTTCTGAAATTTCAGGTATATTCTCTAAATGCCTCAGTTGTCTAGAGGTAGCCTTTTCACTTCAATTGTGAAAGGTTGTTGCCAAATCAATTTCCTGCAAAAAGTGTGGATATTAAAATTCCAGCTCAGCTTGTCAGTATGGTAAACTAGAGGCTCCTAGGAACCTGTAATAGCTTACCTGTCTCAAAGTTGCCTTGAAAACAGCTTTGTATTTAAACTTTGTGCAGAATACCCAAAGAAAAATCATACAAAGTTACATCTCAATCCATTCAGTAGATTCAGAGGAGAATTTTTTTTAAACTGTAAGTTCAAGCTAAAGAATCATCCAAAAAAGGGCAATAACTCCAACAAGAGTTAAAGAATTCAGTTTTTGAGATATATCTAAAAAAACTTCTGTCTGACCCCTACGTTCTATTTTTAGTAAACGCAGCCATGTTTTTTAAAGGATAAAAAATCCAAACATAAACTTTGTGCAAAATACCCTTAGAAACAATGTGCTGAACACTTTTAACCTATGTCAGAATTTGGCTTAAGTTAATGGTTTTAGAAATTCCCATAAAAATCAATGCACAATACCCTAAGGAACATCATACAAAAGGTTCATCTAAATCCATTCATTTGTTTCTGAGGAGAAGATTTTTAAATTAGCTAAAAAATGTCTAGAAAGGGCCATAACTCCTCAAAGAGATACAGGATTTCCACAAAAATTTCATCCTCCTGAACAATTTTAACCCTTGTCAGAATTTGGCTTAATGTAATGGTTTTTGAGATATATGTAAAAAATCTATGGTCAGACCCCTATGTTCTATTTTTAGTAACGGCAGCCATGTTTTTCAATGGATTAAAAATCCAAGCATAAACTTTGTGCAGAATACCCTAAAGAACAATCATACTAAATTGCATCCAGATCAATTCAGTTGTTTCAAAGGAGAATATTCTTTCAAAATGTTAACGATGATGACGGACGCCAAGTGACGGTAATAGCTCACATGACCTTGGGCCATGTGAGATAAAAAGCAGGGGTTATAATTTTATCTCATCCTGAATATAAAAGAAATATTTGCCACTGGTTAAAGATGTTTGCTACTCTGATAAAAAATAACAAGGTTTTCAAAAGCATAAACATTTTGTGATTTTCAATGTTTTCTATTTATAAAGGTGATGTATGACTTTCACCCTGAAAACTTGTATTGCAGGAACTGTCTTAATGGTAGATCATGCCCAAATCTATGGCTTTCGATAACTGGTATGCAAAATGCCTTTTTTTACCCTATGGCCCCTTTATTACTAAAATCGGTGAATGCTAAGAAATGATTGGAGTAACTTTTGTTGCATTTTTCATGAGAAATCATTTGAAAAAAAACCATCAAAATCTGATTAAAATTAAGATTTTCCCTTATTATACAAAATTAAATTCCCCCTCCCACTGCTACTTTGACCCGTTTAGCTTGAAATAGCTTTTAATATAGAGAAAATACATTGATATCCACTACAAGCTCTCATTGTGAAGAATCAAATGCAAAAAACTACACCATAATCGGATGAATAATAAAAATTTCTCATTTCCTGCAATATTGCATTTTTTTTAATCTTTGACCCCTTAAATACACAAAACAAAAACAACTATGAAAAATTGCTTGGGGTAACTTTGTTGCATTTTTCATGAGGAATCATTTGGAAAAACCCCATTAAAATCAGATTAAAAATAAAAATTTTGCATATTATACAAAATTGACTCCCCCCTCACCCCACTACTTTGACCCTTTTTACCTCGGAAACGGTAAAAGATAGCGAAAATCTGATGCCATACTATTGAAAGCTCTCATTGAGGGGAATAAAATGCAAAACCCCATCAAATTGGGATGAAAAATAAAAATTTCTCATCTCCTGCATAATCACCTTTTTAAAACCCTTTGACCCCTTTTTTATTTTGATAACACCATCCATCTTAAATGATAAATGACACTAACATAGCATATTATTAAGGAAATTAAAAGGAATATTCAGGTACTGTATTTTGGCACCTTGTATATTTGTGGAAGAATAATCTGTAAACTGTTTTAAACTGATACAATTAAAACTATTATCATTTAATGTACAAGTGAAATGGGGATGAAAAGTAGTGTATACTGACCTTTGGACTAAATTATCAAGACATATTCCTATTTTATAACTGTCAAAAGAAAAACATGTCTGCCCAAAACATTTTTGAAGGTACAACATCAAAAAGCAACAGTCTAAGGAAGATTTAAACCTTACAGAGTTGCTCCAGGTCAAACAGCTTTCAGGGTAAACAAGACATATCTAAGAAACCATCTGTCAATTTCACAAAATGTCGTAAGTGTAATTTCTGTCGTAAATTATGAAATCACAATAAGTTTTCCTTTGAAGTTTCTAAACTTATGATCAATCTTAGACTTACAAATTTTTGTGAAAACCAATTTTGTATGTAATCCATATTACAAAAAAAATAACAAAAAAATCTGTAATAGATGAAATATTGTAAAACAAAAGCTGGCCCACCCTTTCATACATTTGGAACAGTTCAGCCAGTAAAATGTTTAAATCCTTTAAATATGAACATATGGAATAATACAGGCAGGAAAACTACTAACACAGTACAATTGGAGTTGACTTACCCTTTTAATTTAGTCATATAGAACAGTCCAGGCAGGACAAAGGCTAACATGGTACAAATGGAGTTGACTTACCCTTAAAATGTGGTCATATGGAACAATCCAGGCAAGACAAATGCTAACATCATGGTACAAATGGAGTTGACTTACCCTTTAAATTTGGTCATATGGAACAGTCCAGGCAAGACAAATGCTAACATGGTACAAATGGAGTTAACTTACCCTTTAAGTATGGTCAAATGAAACAGTCCAGGCAGGACAAATGCTAACATGGTACAAATGGAGTTGACTTACCCTTTAAATATGGTCATATGGAACAGTCCAGGCAGGACAAAAGCTAACATGGTACAACAAGTAGCACCCACTAATGCCATTAGGTTTGCGAAGTTAGGTATAAGTGTGACAACAAGACCAGTGACTAGCACCAATATAATGCGTAAACCATTCTACAAAATATAAACATAGTGATAATGTTATACTACTACAGATTTCAAACATGAGATAGAGAATCTTGTCTTGTAAGCAAACAATAATTGTATTTTCTATACATGTATTAAATACATACCTAAAATAGATTATAACATTTCAAAAACTGCAAGATAAGATAATATCAGGGTATAATTTCCATTTTCTGATGAGGCCTGTTGAGTCAGAGAACAATAAAAATTTTACCTAAAACTGTCCAAGATTCCCCATGGTGTTAGTTCTCTTTCTAAAATTTTACATTGAAAACACAAAACAATCAAACATCACCATTATGCAATGTTACAGAAATCAGCACTTACAAATGTTTGTACTTGTCTTATTTTTAATGAAAAAATTGAACATAAAATCACTAATTTAGATTATATTAGGTATATTTTCTTTCAGACAATCTAAGAGCACAATGTCTGTGAAGAAAAGAATTTAAAGAATGCAGTTGGTTTTAACTTTTTTGTAGGACACTGCACATGCTCGACTAACCTAGGAGATTGGGTGGGTTAGAAAAACATCTGGATTGCCGTGTCCAAGGGGAAACAAAATCTTCAGATATCAATTCTAACAAGAAATTTAATTGTTTGTTTCTTTGATTGGGGTTTAACGCCACTTTCAACAATATTTCAGTCATATTGTGGCGGTCAGTTTTACTGGTGGAGGAAGCCGGAGTACCCAGAGAGAAACACCGACCTTAGGCAGGTAACTGACAACAAGAAATTTAAAGGTTTAAGTATCAATCCTATAGAAAGATGATTATTTATGGCTAACAACATAAAATTTTGTTTCTCTAATCCTTCAAAACAGTGATATTGTTGCTTAAAGTTCACTTTAATCCTAGAAACACCTTCATTACCCTTCATGGATGTGAAATAGTCTGGCTTTGTCTGCTAAACTCAATATGGTATTGTTAATTTACTGGTCAAGGGATATAAAAATTAAAGATAAATGAGATTTTACAGTCAACAGCATTTTTTCATCTAGTATATTTGTGAAAAAAGAAGCTGTAAAAATGTAAACTGTTTTAAACTGATACAATTCAAACTATTTTATCATGTAATGTGGAAGAGAAACAGTGATGAAAAGTAAAGCATTGTCTGAACTTTGAACTATATTAACAAGATATACTGTGAACAAAACTCACAAAAGATACTCCTGGTCTAGGTTCATTTAAATTTTTATTGGACGGTACAGGTGGAAATGCCCTTACAAGGTATGTAAACAGATAGTCAGACAGGCAGCACGATTCCTATGTACCCACAAAATTTTGTTTGTATTATAAGAAGATAAATTTAATTTTCTCCTTCAGTAAGTCCCAAAGTATTTGTTTCTTAGACAAAATGTAATTCAAACACCATGCAGAATTCAGCTATTATGTCATTGTAGTTGTCAAAATGTGACATGTATAAATATTCTTGTTATACTCAGTCCATGGATTTCATCCTTGAATGTTAGTAGAAATTCATAAAGTTTGAATGATCTTCCTATTTTTGGTCCCTAGCGTGTCTGATGAAGGTAACTCCAGAAAAGCACTTTACACACGGATAAATTTGGCTTTTGAATATTTTTTTTTCTGTAAGATGTAGATCATATCCTTCTGGCTTATATTTCATATTCAAGTTGTACAACCTACCCCTGTCCATATATGTTTGTACAACCTACCCCTGTCCATATATGTTTGTACAACCTACCCCTGTCCATATATGTTTTTCTGGAGAAGTCATAAAGTATCCTTCTATAATTTTCACAACAGGAAACATCATAACTGAAAACAACAAATAATTATTACATAAAGCAATAAATAACATTGTACTAATAATGTGACATTTACAGCAAATATAATGTAATATTTGTTGGAGATCTCCAGTTCTCCTCTATCAGTTCTCCTATAGTTCAGGTGATAAACATCCTATAAAAGAAATTGTATTGTAAAGTATAACAATAAGCATAGTTTTTCTGAATGTGAAAGTTTGAATAAATGCCGAATGATAAAAACTAGTAAACAAGTTTGATTCGAACAATAGATTTAAATGACCAACTTAAGTAGAACAATACCTATTAAATAACTTCTACTCTATGTCAGAGTTAGTCGGAATGGGTAAAAACGTTTTGAAAGAAAAACTGTCTGCCATATTCTATAAAAAAGGTTTTATTTTGTAGATTGAAAAAAGTGCAAGTAAGATGCAATAATACTTTTTAGCAATCACGATGTATTTTTAGCTGCGCTGAGTTTTTAATTCTCTATGGGGATTTTGCATTGTAAAGTCAGCCATTTGTTTGGTGATAGTGGCTTTTTACATGGGCGAGTCTGAGACCAGGAGTACACAATGTGTATGCTGCGTATTAATTAATAATGAAACTAAGAATAGATAACATGTAAAAATGGTTTGAGGTGCACTTGAATGGAAATTTAAAAGAAATTCTTCTTCTATAAGTCACAAGAGAAGGTCCAAACATAAGAAATGGGAACAATTTTTTAAAATTGCTGTATTTAGGTAAAACTTTGCGCTACCGCCCAAAACGAAGATGGCAGACCCTAAATGTTAAATCTCTGTAGAGAAATTCTGGGGCAGACAATAGTATGTCAAATGTTATTTCATAGCGTAAAACATAAATTGTTATTTATGGAATAATTCATTCTTTAAATTAAAAATAAATACAAAATTTGTTATAATGCTCGAAAACACACTCCACAAAAGTCTGACATATGGTATAGAACACTAGTATCCTTTCAATATGGAATAAACGACTTTAGGATTCTGACACTGGCTTTATATCACTGTAAAATAACAGGTGAGCCTGAAAGGCGAGCCTGTTATTTTACAGTGATAAAGCCTGTATCAGAAACCGAAAGTCCATTATTTCTTTTATCTGTAATTTACAAAATTTCGGAAACAAACGTAATTATTACAATCATAAAATGGGACTATTTTTTCTTGGGTACGAATATATTGTAAAATGGCTGCAGCATGTGATGTCATTCAAATTGTAATTTTCGAGGTGGTATGATGGTTGGCAATTCACTGTGAGACATTGGTGTGAACATGACAATTTAACAGTAATTGACACGTTTTGTTACATGAATTTTATGACAGACTGTTGTGTTAAAAGAGTCCGTGGAAACTGCTTGGTTTTGAATGGAAGGAGTTGTTGACTGGTTTGAATGTGTAAAATTTAAGAGTGGGACAGAGCATTTCAAGTTAAATGGTGGCAGTTCATGTTCATTCCAAGTTCTTTTAAGTTGTTATCTTGATATGATGCTTCAATGAATTCATAAAACATTGCAAGTAGGGGTCCATTTTCAAAATGTTATACGATAAGACGACGGAGCTCCCAATGTTGCAAAGTTAGAATTCATTCAGTGAAGTCAGCAAAAACTATTTTGTTGTCACAAAAGACAAAAATAAAGGTGCATGAAAGTGTTTAATTCTTTGTTTCTTGTTTATTTTCTAATGTAATCTGTGAAAGCAGTTTATTATTTACACTGGAAACGTAATGCCATTGACCTTCATTTATAAATTGGCCACATTCCATTGTGCGACGTAGGTGATTTGTATTGGTTGACAGCATAGCAGATTGTTACGCCGCAAGTTGACACATGTCAATTTGCCAACTGCCCCAATAATTTTCGTAATCTGGCCAGTTCACATTTATTGATTTTATCAGCCAGTGCACATCAAAGGAAAGTGGGTCAAATTACCAATTAAGAAGTTTACACCATAACATTCATCTAAACAGGACCTGATTGAGGTGAGCTAGAGTTCGTATCCAACAAATGTTACATTATATTTGCTGTAAAATCCATAAATAATCATCCACAAGTTTCCCCATTCAAGTAATGTGTATTATTTTTCTGAAAAAGACATTGAACTACTTCTTACCTGGGCTAGTAAGTAACTGATTCATCATCACGTTGTTACAGTACAGTAAATAATTTAAATAAACAATGCAATAAATTTTTAACAAACTATGACCATGACTGGGGGTTACAGAGTTATCTCCCATATCAAATCATGTCAAAAGACAATTTTACGGTAACTTTGGTTGTCAATTGACACTTTCCCACAATAACAATATCAGCGAACAATTAAATATAAGGTCAAATGTTTGTACACCCTGGAAGCTGTTGCAAGGTTAAAGTCAGGATGCAGTTACTGTATAAGGGTCTATTCTCTACCAAGTCATCAGTTACATGTACCAAAGCAAATGAAAATTTTGATCAACCAACAAAATTTAGAGTTTTATTTCAACTGTAAATGAAACATTTCCGACAATAAATATCAATACACCATTATTTAAATTTACAGAATACAAGACACCTACCTGGATATGTAAAAAATAAAGCTAAACACAACAGGGACTTCACAATCATGGCAAAATCTAATGATTCACCTGAAATAAATCAATTAACAAGTTGTTATGTTTCATCTTGTATTTAAAGACAATTTATTCATGAAGTTATTTTTAAAGCAATGTGATTGACTGATGATCAATAAAACCCTCTAGTACTCTGCAGAATGAACTCAATCTTCCATTTTGATAATCTTAACAGTTGTTTTGTATGTTATTCACAAGTGTGTGTACTTCTTTCAACACTGATCCGATTGTTCATCACTATGAAAGTACTTTTATTCATTGAAATTCATGGTTTGGAACAAATATCAATCATTCTGGGTTCTTTAAGTCATGCTTTCAAATTTAGTGTAGTAGAATGCAAAGGAGTAGGTGTGGTTAGGGCCTTATTTGGCCTAAAAAATAAACTTTTTTTAATTCCCTCAATTTTGTTCTTTAAATATTTCTGAGGTGTGTAATCCATCAGAACATGGTGATTTTTTCAATATTAAAGCAAGGTATTTGAGATTTTGAGTGTAGAACATGGGACAGATATGACTGTTTGCAAAAAATAGGCCAATATGTGCAATTTTGACAGCATTTTTGTACTAGGAAATATAGAGGGCATGCAAGAACCAAGTAAATATTCATACAAGAGGTAAAATTTATAAAAATGTATATGCTGTAAAATTACTTTGTTGGTTCTAGCATGCTGAGATAAATTTACTGTATTTTAGAGAAAACACACAGATTTGTCTTTTTTGTGACATCATAGTTGTACTCATTATGACATCATGGGTTCTGAAATTGCCAATTTTTCTTTCAGTGGGAACATAAAAGACACTCCTGTAGTAAACCTCAAAAATGGTTAAAAATTTAGGTCCTTATTGCACCTTGTTTTCAATGTGTACTCCATAAGCATCTAAAATAAAATTTCCTGGTTTGTTTAGACTTGAAGTCTAGTCCACAAAAAATAGTACTTTTAAAGTACATTCAAAACCATTAAGACATCCCAAGCCAGGAACCTGTAGCCCAGTGGTTGTCGTTGTTTAATTAGTCATTTATTGTTGTATGTTTACCATTTTTGAATTAGATCAGGTCGATTGTAGTGTTTTATGTATAGTTTCACATTTTGTATTTCAGGGCCTTTTACAGCTTCCATTATGATATGGACTCTGGTTCAATGTTGAATGCCATAATGGGACCTGTAGAAGTTTAAATTCTCTGGCTGTCTCATGGACAATCATCCCACATCTCCTATTTTTATACTGACTTGCTGACCCTAATAAATTGATTGTTACACCTTAAATGTTTTATGAAACTTTGAAAATCAAAATAAGGTAGTAAATATCCAATATCCCAATCAAATCATCAATAAATATTTAAATCCCAATATGGTTGTTATTCAAATGTATATAAAAAATTTATAACCAACAGGTGCCCTCAAATCTACATACCTTCAAATGCTAAAACTGTGAAATTTAGATTTTATCTTATATATTAAGAAATAAAGCCATGATGACAACAGTATTGCTACCTGAGACCTATATTTCTGTTTCTACATGTGGATTGTATATTTTGTGGAAATTGGGTTGTTAAAAATCAATTAAGGCAACAACTATTCAAGAAGTCCAAAAATGACTTACTTTGATACCTTATAAAGAAATTTTCAAGTTTATAAATGTAGAAAAATGATATGTGGTGTGATTATCTATGAGACAGCTATCCAACACATATAAATTAAAGCATTTACAGGTTAACTTAAGGGGGTCCACTAGTTTAATTTTCTTTATATTTTTTTAGACATTAATTTTAATGAAAGAAGGAAAACATGAAAATTTCAAGAAATTTGAACCACACATTTCTCTGGAATTATTTCAATAGATATATAGTAATTTCATCATCTAATATTATGATCACTGAAATGCATTAATTTTAATATCAAATGATACTTGATTAAAACGTTCAGATGATTTTTAAGAGTTATTTCCCTTAGGTGTTGGGTACCTCCTTAATTAATGGTGCAGATGTATTTTATATTTATTTCTCTTCCTCTGCTACACATCGATTGTTTTAATTTATGTTTCTGTTTGTTAATCATCTGTCTAGAGTCATGGAGTTTGATAGATTTTATGTATCTGTGAAAATTTGGAAGGCCTTCGAAATGTTTGTATAAAAGAGTTAGAATATTCTATGTAGAACGAGTCTTGATGTGTATATATGTGCTTTTCTGATAATATGAACATAAAGTAATATGTTTGTAAATGGGACTTGTTGATAATGAACATGTATATATAATATATATATTAACTTGAGTATTAAACCAGAGCCAACTGTCTTTAAACCTTGAATACTTTGTAGAATGGCTTTTTGGCAACTTTAACCTTGAATTTAGAAATTTTTAACCATTTTCTTTTGTCAAAAAGTAGAACCTAATGGGTCATCGAATAAAACATAAAAATTAAACTACTTTCCTCGCAAGATCCTTTATTAGGTATATAAAAACTGTTTTAAAAAGGCATTTCTCTTTGCATTTTTTTGGCATCCAAAAATATTAAATTACTAGTATTAATTTTTGCATTAAGATGAAAAAGCAATTTTGCAATTACATATTTAGATATATGCTACCATATAGGCATTCTATGATGCCTTTTGTTAAACACCAAAGTAAGAGTTATCTCCCATTTACACTGTAAATCCCTCAGGCTTTTCTTTTGCTCCGCGTTCATATACGATTGAAATCAATATAAAAAGGAAAGTGGTTTTTGTTAAGAATCGCTAAGGTACAAGTAGTTTTTGTTAAGATCGACTCGCAAACTTGAAGGTACATTTTTTTGCAAAATTTTATCCAAAAAAATAAATCAAATGATAACGCCTTTAAATTTTGAAGAAGGCAGTCCATGAAATGAGGTTACCATACAGTAGGAAGAGCCACGTAACAATATTTAAGACATTCAAAACAAGTGTCAAGTTGCTGGATTGTTTACTATATAACCTAATATAGGCGAACATTTCACAAAAGTGGTAAGACTTACGATAACTGTAGGTCCTTTGATACCTATGTTAGTTATGACCCCTCTTAACACTTACGACCTTTTGTGAATCGTTTCGGCTGGTCTTTATAAAACTATCACAAATCAGTTACATAATGACGTTATCTCATTCAAATTTAAAATTGAAACATAAATGTTATTATGCCTTTGCGTATGTAATATTATTGTTTTGTAGAAAAAGATGACTATTGGAAAGTTGAAGTCGACACGTTAATGACAGAGTTTTGTTTAAGTTTTCCCAAGTGTCTATTTCGATATGGCGCAGACCTAGGTTTGTCCATTAGGTAATTGATATCAAGAGCTCATATAAGAAGTATCAAGAGTTGTTCACAGAAAGAACATCATCCCTGTCGCAGAATCTGAAATAAAATGTTTAAGCCAGCTTACTGTCTTTGTTCTGCAATAGCCCTTGAAGAAAGCCAGAAATGACCGACGAATCAAACATAAAGTAGAGGTCTACTATAAAAGCCAATTTGAATGTAGTTTTCTACTGAAAAAAGCGGGTCCACCAAACTGAAGAAAAATCTTTTTTTAATTTGACCTTTTAACATTTTTGAACTGACGGATCAAAAGGTCAATCAGCTGAAAATGTGTTAAATGACATTAACTTGGCTTGCCGTTTTATATGTTGTTCCTGGGTCATGCGATTTAAGAAAAAAATGGTGCCACTGAAAATTAACCTGGTAAAAAAAGGAGTGGATTCGGTATTACCCATTTTTGGCCCTAATAATTAAAGGATTTTCAAATATTGACACAACATACCCTAAAACAACATTAGACCAGTAAAGCTGTTGCTTTTTTAAAAATCAGACATTGTTTTGCATTTAAGTGCACATGTTATAAATCAAGACGTCATAAACATGGGCTTAATTCAAAATGTATTGAAAATTTACTGTTTTGGTGGAATTTTATACGGTTTTCGTTAAAATTAGAAATATCCACATTCGTGTTCATTCAAAATATTTACATAAACATTTACATATGATGTAACTGCAATTTTTTAATTGCGGGACCAAAATCGGGCCATACCGAACATACTCCTTTAGCAAAAATGTTTTATTTGCCGCCTATGGAGTTTGATTTAATCTAGAATGGCCTGAAATAGTGTTGTATATGAAAATGAAAAGATATGTTGTAAACGTCAGAGAGTCCTCACTTCAACCAAGAGAAAAGCAGAAGGAATTTACAATGGTAGACGTGTCCGCAAGGCATTCAACAAAGAAGGAATTTAATTCCATAGAAAAGCTTCAAATTGCCCCAAATGAATACGACGTGTATATGTAAAATAATATTGCCTTTACGTGAATATCATAAAAAATGTACAAATATGTAACGAAACAGTTAATGCAAAGACAAGCCTTATGACTGCATTGCCTGACTGGGACAGGCAAATGATACACGTAGTTAGGTTGGTTCCCAGTCCTTCCCCAATGCGTGAGCGAATGAACAAAAAATAAAGACACTTTGACCCTTGAGTTTGGCATTCAGTATAAAATTTATATCGAAGGAAAATTAAAATCGTCAAACTAAATAGAAATTTTAATGGAAGACCAAACTGTTTATTAAGATTACTTCACAGAAATTTAGCACTGATGGAAAAGATTTTTAAAAAAGGCTATGTTGAGCAATACCGAACTGGAAAGAAATATAAATAAAGCCCATGTGACGTTACAAAAAGATTCTCGGTGTTAACTGCTTTTAAATTATTTACTGTGAAGTATAAAAATAAAAAAATAAAAACACAATTCAACAACAAACACTCGAACACGAGTATGAAGATCCAAAAATACGACGGTCGTTCCACCAATTCTTCCAAGATAAATTTAAATTCATTTATGTTTTTGGCACCAAAAGTTACTGTTTAACACAAAATTCGATAATTGTAAGGCCACAACAAAGAATATTTTAGCTTTATTGAAACAGGACGATAACATAAAGTTGAGCGGTAAAATGGAGGAAATTATAGAGGAAAATGATATAAAAATAAAATCAAACTACTTTAATTTACATACCCAGTATTATAAAAAGAATTGGAGAGGTTCGTGACTCCGAAGAAAAA
>JAULBM010306054.1:0-14439 GCA_032357055.1 Geukensia granosissima
ACGAACCCTACAAAAACCAGGGTGAGTTCAGGTGCTCCGGAAGGGTTAGCAACTCCTGCTCCACTAGTGGCACCTGTAATTATAATTAATTGTCTTCTTAAAATTATCATCACATTTATTTAGGATATTCTTAGACACCTCGGTGGACTATCGCCCCTTACCAGTTTACTGTGGATTAATTTTTTTTTCCTGGGTATCAATTTTCGTGGATAGAGGAAAAAGACATTTCGGTGGATACGTAATTTCGTGGATTGCTGCCTTATAAAAAAAAAAAAAATAATGTTGAAAACTTAAATTCGTGGTTTAGTATATCAAATTAGTCAAAATGATGACGACAAACTTTTTAATAATGCATTAACATTGTATAGTAAAGTGCTGATATTACTTGCTGATATAAACTTAATGACAATTTACCTGATGTGATTCTAAGACATATATAAATTATTACTTGATTGCTAGATTAATACTTTTTGAAGTATAACACAGCTAAAATGGATTCAATTGGAAATGAAAGATTTTAATAAAGATAAGGTCAAACCACAAAAAAGTAAATTCACGATGTTTGAATCCCAAGCTGTAAAATTATAAAATAAAACCGGAAGTGAATACCACGAAGAATTACATAGTAAAACTATTTTGAAAAGGGTTTTTATAAAGTTTATTTTTTAACCTAGACAAAAACAGACACGACTGCATCATTTGAAGATGCACAAAACCTACCATATATCTGTAATTAAACACACGTTGTAAAAACCCAATTGGTACTTGGTTTTCTCGGGAAGGCTCATCAATAGTCCGTGACTTCGATCTTCATTCCATTTTAAATTTATTATAACTGTAATTTTTCGAGGGATATTTAATTTCGTGGTTCACTGGCACCCACGAAAACCACGAAAATTGGCATACAACGAATAATAATGAATCCACAGTACTATATTTGGGGTTAAGTGCGATAACCTGCATACAAATAAAGAATGTTTTCACTTATAAATTATAAATTATCTGCCTTATTCGTAGATACAAAAGGGACAGACAGAAATCGTTAAGTCAAAGATTTATACTCAATATGAAAATACAGATGATTTTAATTCATATAACAATGTTCTGTTTTATATATTGATTTAACTGTGTCAACAAATTGAATGCTGATTGCTTATTTGATCTTTCCATCAATAAGGTCGTGTAAGATTTCTCTACCTTATGTGGCAGATAGCTAGTATGTTAGTTAACGATAGAAATCAAAATAATCGTTATTTTTCATTAATTTGTAATGTCTTGTCAAAACAATATATATATAAATAAATATATATTAATGAACATTGGCAAACAAAACGAAAGACAAACATAGTACAAACATCAATCACTGAAAACGAAAGCTTTAGTGACACGAACCTTGGATGTGTGTAGGTGCTCCGGAAGGTTTAGCAACTCTGTATTACCCAGAAGTGTTAAACACATGAAAGATGGTATTCGAGTAAAGAAAGTCCCGTAGATTCTCGTTCGCTAAATATTTATATGTTATCTAAATTATTTAAATATTAAAAATTTCTACAACTATGCATATTTAATACAAGATAAATAAAGAGCTAAGGTTGATCCATGAAACATTCATCCACCGAAATAAAAAAATGGACCAAAAAGCCGTAAAAGCCCTCTGAAACATTAAATGTGAAATCTTTAAAAAGGACAACAGAAGAAGCAGGGTAAAACATTTTTTATAGCAAGAAAATATGAGCAACATTCACTCATATTAAAATGAAGCAAATCATTAAAACAAGAGAAAATCAAAATTATCTCTACAAAAAATGCCTGGTATATACCAGAATATTTGTCTCTTTCATTCAGCTCTTGTCATATATGCTTCCTGAGTCAGACAGATATTGGTGTCAAAGTTGCCTAGTGAGCTATTTATTTTTATCAGCAATCAACCTTATGCCTAACAGAAATATCGTACAAGTTTGTATCCCGACAAATATGATAAAATTTGTTTCTCGTCTATCTATAGTCATTTATTTTGATTTGACGCTCTGGCATAGGTACATGTAAGATCTGAAAACGTACGTAACATGAAAGAAAAGTGTAATGTGTGCTATATAATATAATAATCAGCTAGCTTTGAATTCTTAGACCAAAAGAATTGAAATTTAAAATTTATTATTTCAACTATAGTAGCATTATTTCCTATATGCTCCTTCAGAGATAAAACATTGTAAATTCTATATTTATGTTTTTTAAATTTGAGTTGCTTTGTTATGACTGTTTATTCGTAATTTTTGTTTGCGCTCCTAGACTGCTGTCGCTGTAGTAAGTGGGCCGCCATGTTTTCGTCAAAGGTGAAGTTTGGAATTTCATGGTGGGTGTCGAATAACCCTGATGACATCTAAACTTACTTGTCAACAGTCATTGCCACTTCCTCTCTCGTGTCTCCCGGTCGATGACCTAATGATCGTTAATTTTGGACTCATTCGTTATAACTTTTTTTTAACTCTCATATGTAATTTTACGAAGAGTTTTCATATATTTTTACATTTTAACCATTTCTGATGTTATAGACGTTGACCAACTTTATCAGTTTTCTATTTTGGTACACATCTACCATGTCTACCTCGCTGAATTTATAGTTATTTATTTTCATTTTATTTTGTCAATGCTTTCATTATTAAAATATATGTAAACTAATCATATTCTAAGACATATGTATGCGTATTAACAGTAAAATCGGTTAAGCACCCATATGTTTTTTCTACTGCTGTGTAGAGTACCCCTGCAAGAGATCAAATGTGCATAGTCCAAAGAGACAAGACAAATTTGAAATTAATTAAAAAATAAAACGTAAACAAAAAGAACAAAAGCTTTAATTTGAAAAACTCCTTTACAAAACAAGAGGTGCTCATGAAGGCTAAGCAATCCCTGTCTTGCGCGCATCACCCGTCGCGGTTTCGTTAAAGTCAAAATCGTTGTCAAATCAAGATGTCAATATCAGGAGTATAAAGAGTTTCAAATGTTTTGTCCTTTTATCATTATGTCTGTCTGAAAAGCGCTTTACACGCAGTTCAATTAGGCTTTCGAATATTTTTTTTTAACGTATTACAATGTGGATCGTGTCCTTCTGGCAGATATTCCATATGCTTTCATTTAAATTAATCATGATTCGAAAATAATTATAAAAAATAACTCACTAAATACGAAGATGACGTCAATAATTAAACAAACAATATCGCTATTTTTTCCTAAGATTTCAGTTTTCAGATACATTGGACGAACGGTATCCATATGTCAAAAAAGGATAGTGACTAACCTTGTTCAGAATTTAGCACCCAGGTTGAGAACTTCGTTTTTCTAAATTCGGTTCAAAAACGTGAAAAAAACTAAATTACCAATGTTGAATAAACAGGAAGAATTTTCGTTATGTTATATGTACATTTCAAGGAGTAACATCTTATTAGTAGCTTAGAATCAAAACGCAGGAAGTCCAAGATCCAAACACAACAAAAAAGCACTCAAATCCACACATAAGAAAAACACATAAGAATTAGAGATATGTAGATTACATACAACAACGAACAAGAATTTTAGTTTGTTATAAGGAAGAATGTTTAGATCAATCAATCTTTAAACTCGGTTATTGTGCAGGCAAAAAGAGAAGATGACAAAAATTGGTAAAAATGTTATCGTAATTCGTTATTATTATTATTATTATTGACTAAGCTGCATTCAGAGTACAAAGACTAGATATCAAAATATTGACCAAAAAATTCATGATAAAACCAATTTAACCTTATAATTAAAGATTGATCAAGATATGTATGTAAACGCAGAGATTTAGTTGCTGCTCCTTTTTCTAACATACGAGTCCGCCACCTGCATATCAAGACGACTATCCTTCCTTAAACTGTTAAGGATAGCTAAAAAAATATTGGCTTTATTTGCAGCAGTTGGGTGTATTCATGACTTTTGTGTTTTAGATAAAAAGGGGATTTTAAAATACAGAAATCGACAATTTATAAACAAACCTTAGAATTGTCATTCTGTTGACTTCAGTATTTGCTCAATCTTTACTTAATTGCGATTTGACAACTTGTAATATTAAATGTGTTTGTTTTTTCTTTTCCATTTTGGATAAAACTGGTTACATTTGATTTATGTACAGAACACCTAGCCACGTGTAAACAAAAACAAAATACAATAAATGTTTTCTTACACTACTCATTTATGTGTAACGTAACACTGGTTTTTATATACTACCCCTTAGATCTTTTTGCAATAATTGTCTAACGTTGTTTGTATTTTATATAATCCATCATGTTTTCTGACTTCATTTGTGACTTATTCCTCAAACACAGTGAACACGAATTTCAGGTTGATAACTAGCTCGGTTATTTGTAATTCCTCAAATTGTACTTTAATTTGTACACGTGTTGTTCGCGTGTACCATGGAACGATAATTTCTACATATTTCATTATATGCCACTCTTTTGCATTTAATATATTAAACAATTGTTGCTCAGGTACGGACAGAAGAGGACATGTTCTTGAGCAGATAATTTTGTATATTATTTCTCTTCTTGAACGACATTTTTAATGTAGTTTTCCTAAAATCCAATTGTTAATACGATCATATTTTGTATCGTTAGATATTGGATATTATTAGTTTATGGTTTTAGATGAACAGTTATTTTTAAGGTTTGGTCAAAATAAGGAGAAAATCTCTCTCAAAAATATTCCAGGCTCAAGCCAAAGGTTTATATCATTGCTGTCTGTAATATAACAGATAGGATTGAAATTTGAGATTAATTTAGCATTTTTAAACCCTGAACCATGAACCAAACCCACATATGAGTCCAGTTTATTCCTTCAAAACATGTTCTTATTAAAGAATGTAAGGGGGAAAGAGAGATGGGTTACACTTCGTATGAAGGGAAATTATTCTTGTATGCAATTGCATGTTTTAAAATACATCGATTTAATATACAACTTCATGGACAACTAGTGAGCTTACAATTGGTAAGCATACAACTTGATTGTTATACATTTTTGGAGGAAAAATAAAAAGGGTTTTTACTTTAATCAATTTTATACTTTTATAATATTATATATTTTTTGTGGTTTTATATACATATTCTTGAGTCGGAATGGAAAATGATTTAATGTGTATAATCTATTCCTTAAAATAACCCTTTTTAAAAGCTTTGATTTTTATAAAAGAGACTAAGTTTATTCATATAAATTTCCCTCATTATTTATGAAGAATATATAACTGTGGAAAGCAAAACGTAGAATTTGTATAACATTAAAATTAATGTTTATCTGAAAAACCTTTTATATCCTATTAAATTAATGTTACATAAAATGTCAAAAATTTGAAGATGAGAGTCCGAGTAAACTTTAACTTAAATCCCTGGTATGTTTAAGAAAACTATTTTTCTAAATATATTGTAAGGATCTAAGTAACACAGATTGAAACATTTAACGAGAAACTGAATATGACTTCAAGAGATAACTCCGTTAACCCATGTCTGCTTACACCCACATTTTTAATGTTTAAAACAACATGTTTTAAGGGGGTACCCAACACCATCACGAAAATAAATATTACTCGTTTTATTTTCTTTATATTTTGTTTAGACGTATACTTTGATGTAAGAAGGAAAACATGAAAATTTCAAGAAACTTGAACCACACATTTCTCTGGAATTATTTTATAAGATATAGTACTTTCATCATAAAAATTTTTGATATTTATAAAGACTAGTCGAGTGCATATCCACTAGTCTTGATATAGCTACGTCTTCTGGGTCAGATCATTTCTTTGAAACATGGTGTACATTTGACCTAAAATACGGTTAATAATGCAGAATAAATTGATTAAAATATACCTATTCATACTGGTTGCATTTGTGGTACATTATCGATTAGTGTGTATATTAATTTTAACCACATTCATTTTACAACAGATGCATTTCTAAATACAAAGTAAAAACACAATTTAAAACTTTACTTAAATGTAACTGAATATATCATCCGTTTGAATAAAGGTCATAACGAAAATATCTGTACAATTGAATGCATGTGCAATATGAAAAAAAAAACGTTGGTTTAATTATTGACTTGTAAATATAAATTATATATTTTAACATTTCAATTTGTTCTTAATATTTTTGTAAGAGAACTAATGTAATAAACTATGACAATGTTTTCTATTATTAGATGTAATGCCGTAGGCATTCAATTTACAAAAGTTAACATTACACGAATTAAATTATGTTTAGATACTGCTTATAGCTTATATTCAAGATATCGAATATTATAAGTTATGAAATTATTAATTTTTTATTAACTTACAAAATTTGCCAAAGTGGAATTTTTAATATTAAAGAATATTTTTAAAGGGACATTGGAAGTAAGGACATGGATTTAAACAGTAAATTCAATTTGGTGCCACTCCGAATCATTTCAGATATATTTACTACATATTGGACTAAAATGATATTTGGAAAATAAAAAAATATATAAAACAATCGAAACATTCTGAAAATTACAAAACAAAAGAAATAAACCTAGATAGTAAGTAGGATGACTGTTTCAAAGTTCAGTTTATTATGTTTTTTTTTTATTAATACTGATATTACAATTTCGAATACATCTTGAAAAATCAATGTACACAAATAGCAAATGGTGATATCAAGTATTTGTAATATTTCTTATCCCATACTGAATCAATCACACATTCTAACCAAATGATTAATGGATGCGTTTGCAAAGAAACAAATAAATTGTAAAATTTATATTATGCCCGTACGACATGCTATCAAGTACAATGACGGGTCATATGTCATCTGAGCACTTAATATGTATGTGACAAGAACATTAATAATTCAGTAAATATGAAATTATTTTTTTTCTTGTTTAATTGTCCTGTTAATGCATCAAATAGGCAACAAAACATAAACTTAGACATTAAAAGTTAGGCTTCAAAATGAACATTTGTAATATGAGAAATGAAACTTTTAAGTTCTTAACACAACAGTCAATTAAGACAATAGTCACAGTCGTTACTGAAACTATTGAAAAAAATTGATTTATATCAGAAGTAAAATCAGCTTGGGAATTTCAAGGATAAAAAGTATATTTAAGAATCGACGGACGAAACAACTTCAAAATAAAAGCTAAGCTTTCGTAAATATATTTACTATAATGAGACGAAATTAATAAGTATTAGACATAATAAAAAATACAGAATGAAATATATAAACCCTTGTCCTGGTCAAAGCAACGAATAAACCTCCTGTCATAAACAAAAACTATCCAGATGGATGCAAAATTTAAAGAATGTAAAAAAAACTTACCGAACGGTATGATTTACAAGAAGTTTAGAATCGGCTTGTGTGAGTGCTTGAAGTGCCAATTTAAGACCACCAACACTTGATGATGCGTTTAATCCATAGTAAGTATTTGAAGGTGCCATCCACGCAATGCGAAACTCCCTAGAACAAACAGATTTTATTCCAAAAAGAAACAATGTAATAATAAATAAATACTCTCTTATCACACACATATTTAAAATTTCACACGTGATGCGGCAAGGATATCCATTTAGGCCTCTGAATTATTCTTCCAAAAGGTCAACAAATTCACTTGTAGCTTGTGTGAATAAAACTACATTCACAAATTCAAATATGTTTAAGAACAATACATAAATGTTATACACAACATAATCACAGATACATTGTCTTCCATTTTGTGACAATATAAAATAATGACGTAATCGAAAGAGCCAATGAAATACAACGTTACAATTAGTATTTTGGTAATATATATTTCATACAGACAGATTGCTATCCTAATATTTATAAAAGACATATTTACAGCCACCACTGTTGACAGCTTGTTCTCTCACCATTCATCATATCAAAGAAAAAAGTGTGTAAACAATAAGTGTTGCGATATTTAAGGTAACGCTACAACTAGAGTTATATCTAAAAGTTTTGTGTATTTATGTCCTGGTGAAAAACAATAATATATATATATAAATATATATAAACCAGCATAGTGGTTTAATTGAGAGTCATTCTGTTTGATTTATTTCTTTGTTAGCGTTCAAAACGAAAAGTCCTAATAATATGAAATTTAAAATAGCGTTTACCTACAATGGTATGCTAGATGTTTGGTTGGTTAGTTGTTTCTGTCTTTGCGAATTGTGCTCTCAAGCAAATTCACATAACAAATTCCAGTTTTGTCACACTTATAACATATTTTGGATTTTTTCTATTATGATTATTGAATCTCATATTCAACAGGAAATACTGCCGACTTGGCGTTAAACAACAATCAATCAATCAATCATATTCAACAGGTTAAAGTGGTTTCATGAATGATATTTTGAAAATAAATTACTGAACCATCCATAATATATATAAGATAACCGGCACTGGTGAAATACGGTCATAAAGTTATATTTTTTAAACATTTCATTAAAATATTTCCTTCAATTTGATATGTCCCAAAAAAGACCAATTTGTATAAACATAAAATCAAGGTATGTGCATAATTTCTTTTTTTTTTTTGCATCTGAATGATATTCAAGACCCAAAAATCCTTCATCATAAACGTCGATATTACAACCAAAGAAAACAACCTAATCTACCTTGTAATCAAAACATTGATTATGTTTCTAAGAAAATCAAAAATTAAACTTTAAGACTGTATAATAATGGAAATGGAATTTAATTTATACCAAGACACTTTTATGTATTAGTGTACAGGCTAATCTTAAGGTTGAAAGGACGAGGGTCGATCGTTAAGGCCCATTTTTGGCCCAATAATTTGGTTAAAAATTTAATTTGGCTAATATCTATTATTTTTCATTTTTTTGTATTGAATAATGTCTATAAAAAAATTCCAACAAAATTTTAAGTTCAATTAGTTTAACAATGGTCACATGACACAAAGAAAATGCTTTAAAAGTGACAATACTAAGAAATTTATTGCAAATGCAATATTTGATACTATTTTGTCGATTTTCATATAGATCGCACAAAGACATCACAACCAAACTTTGCACAATTAAAGATCTATCAAGTACAAGTGTTTGGTTTAAATATCTTCGTGATGTTTTTGTTCGATCATATCTATTTTGAACAAAACACCTCCAAAAATTGAGTGTTTTTACCAAAAATGTTAAATTCTTGTCAAAATAGTCAAATATATCCTTTCATTTTGTCGAAATGACGAAAAGTATACAAGAAAAAGTATTGAATTATTAAAAGACGATTATTAAACAGCATTTTCACAACAACTTATTATTGTGTCACAAATTGAAAATTTTGGGCCAAATATGGGGCTTAACGTACCTACTCCTTTCTTGCCAAGGCTGGAAATTGAATGTTTTAACTATCTCAATTGTAAAAAGTATGATTATCTATGGCTGACAATGTAAGATTCTCTATATTAGAAATCATGTTAATTCATTATATTTAAATGAAGATGAATCAATGGTAAATATATCAGAAAAAAACAATAATTTTGTAGTTTTAAAAGGGGATATACCCTTAAAAAAGTACCAGTTAGAAAAATTTTTACATGTTGCTGTTTCAACAGTTTTAGATTTTAAAATACTTACGAAATATTGCTGCATAATACATGTGAATATGTATAGTACATATATAGAGTTTTGTATGAAAAACATTCCAGCAAACCTTGGAGATTGCTGGTGGAATTCAGAGAAAATTGGAAAAGTCCAAGAAATTTTATCAGTTTTAGAGTCTTTTAAGATACACACATATAGTTTTGTTTGAAAAACATGCTAGTCTGGCATTCCAGATTGCTGGTGAAATTTGGAAAAAAGGTTGAGAAATTTCACCAGCTTTGGAGTTTTTCATACAAAACTCTCTGTGAGTACTGTATATTACGGATAACAGACTTACACAGTGCATCGTAGCTTTTCTGTAGAGCAGATTGCACCTTGGTGAATTTTTCCTGTTATATTTTACTGTATGGTTGGTAAGCTACTAATTTTGCTAAGGTAAACTATAAAGATGATGGTACCTGTATTTGGTCAATGCTGTATAGAAACTAACCTTTACTCTATGAGTTTGCTGGAAAAGGTAAAAAGGTTATGATTGAAAAGCTGTCCATCATATTGTTATAAAATAATGTTTGTTTGTTGGAATGGCTCTTTGCACGTGCTGGCACAAGACTGGATGTACACATTGTCATCTGTGCATAATAAGTAACTAAACTAAAATTAATTAACCTGCAAAATACTAAAAGGTGCTCCTGAATGGAATTTTAAATATAATTCTTATTTTAATATTGAGAGAGGGTCCAAATAAAAGAAAGGTGTGCAATTTTTTGAAATTAATTAATCTAGGTCAAGCATTAGCATTCCTGCCAAAAAACGAAGATGGCTAACCATCAAACTTAAATCTCCATAGAGAAATTCATGGACAGATAATATTCTGTAAAAAGCTTTTGATTAGTGTGAAAAATAAACCTTTTACTGTGGGATAATTCTTTCTTTGATTTAAAATCAATATGAGGGCAGAAATGCTCATATAATTTAATAATCTAGAAAATCACACTCCACAAAAGTTTGAATTAGAGTTAGAACCATTTACATGTTTGTGATACTGCTGATTGTTACCATATAAATTATATGCAAGAGCTGAGGTTTTTCTGACAAGTTTAGTTTTGCATATTTTTTGTTTACAGCATGCTTGGGCTTTAGGTGTTTGCTTATGTTTTTTTTACTTTTATTATTGGTTTTATGACAATTCAGAAAAATAATTTGTTTTACGTGTAAATTCACCAATCTGTTAAAAGTTTTAAACAAAGTGCATATTAAAGAACTGGGAAATCTTCCATGAGTTTGAGAAATTTCCTCATTTTCTGAGCAGAACATGCATACTGAATATCTAGGAAATCTTCCATGAGTGTGAGAAATATCCTCATTTCCTGAGTGGAGCATGCATATTAAATATCTGGAAAATCTATGAGTGTGAGAAATTCCCGCATTTCCTGTGTGGAGCATTCATAATGAATATCTAGTAAATCTTCCAGAGTGTGAGAAATTCCCTCATATCTTGAGTGGAGCAGGCATATTAAAGATCTGGAAAATCTTCAATGAGTGTGAGAAATTCCCTCATTTCCTGTGTGGAGCATTCATAACGAATATCTAGGAAATCTTCCAGAGTGTGAGAAATTCCCTCATATCCTGAGTGGAGCAGGCATATTAAAGATCTGGAAAATCTTCAATGAGTGTAAGAAATTCCCTCATTTTCTGAGTGGAGTGCACGTATGAAAGATCTTGGAAATATTCCACTAGTGTGACAAATTCTGTTTTTTGAGTGGAGGGAAGCAGAAGAAGAAAGGGAAAATCGAAGAAATTCTCAAACAATTGGAAGGTCTTCAGTTTACTGTAAATGCAGAAATTATTGCTATGTTTTTATCATTGCGAATAATGTGACATGATTGTTATCACAATAAATAGAACTCGTATTCCAAAATTTTCTGGTTATGTTGTGTTAAATCTTTCAAAAATTCAAAAAAAATAAAACTCACATTATCGTCTTCATTCGAAGATTAGCAGTAATAAATGCACGCAATGATTTCTGAATTTACAGTACATAAAAATAAAAACCTAATTCTTCTAGTTAACTTTACATTTGTATTTTGATTGAAAGACAATGAATAGATTCCTATGCAACAGGTTACTCATGAATCAAACCTCACCATGAACAAAAAATACATAAATCAGTGTATTTATTATTATGAAACAATATTACAACAATAAATAGCTCTTTTAGAAATTTTTTGAATAGTGAATTTCACTTGAACAAATACACAGCAGCAAAGGCAAAGAAAATGTGGAAATACCAAAATTATTTAATTTAAATTTTGTCAGATTATCAAACTCCTCTTAATTTATCCATTTCATATCATTAATATTTTTCCCTGCAATCTCCAGTTGTCTTTTCATAATTTCCTTTAACACTCTTCAATAAAAGGTCATTTAAGTTTTCCTGAAACCCTTGCTATTTCACCATTATTTCAACAGATAGAACCAATTTAGTGTCATACAAAATCTATAACAACCCAAAGAAACACTTTTCATGTCAAGTATTTAAATGCTTATATTGCAGCATCCACCACATTAATCAATAATTTCTTCTGCTTATTTGTTGATATGACAGATGTTAAATCTATCACAAACTTATGAAAATTTTGTTATATTATACAGAACATTGCACATCCTTAACAAAAATTTATGCTCACAGATTATTGTATATTTGTTTTGTGTAGGGTATGCATGAGTTGCTGGCTCCATTAGTGTTTGTTCTACATTGTGATCATCAGGCTTTCCTACATGCCTCAGAAGTGGAATCATTGGGGTAGGTACACATCTTATGGTAGGATCCAGAAAACAAGAAATAAGGACATACTGTGTTTTTTGGACTTGTAAGTCTATATGGAATGCAGGTTTTATCTACAGTTTTGCATAAATTTATGATTGAAAATTAATCTATTTTAAAGAAAAAAGTCTTGTCTTAAAGTAAAAAATAAAGAACTATGGTACTTCTGGTGAAAAAATGTGTTGAAAATAATTGAAATTTGAACAGTTTTTAACTCTCATATTTTTCCAATTAACAACTAAAATGCATTGGAAAAGAAATTCTATGAAACTCTTATTATTCATAGTGATCCACTTTTTATGGATTTTGTGGACTGAATAATCAAAGAATTTTAGAACCCAACAAAAAATTTTTGCCAAGCCTTACAAGAAGGAATAGATGACCACCACTCGGAAGACAAGACTCTAAGCAGGTCCATATTCCACAATAGTTTGATGAAAGTTTTTTTTGTAATGACACATCTGCAGAAAGTTAAGAATTTGAAACTGCCAACCATTAGCTTTATTTAAGTAAATACCAAGAGAAAAATTTTTTTTAAATTGTGAAATAATTTTTTTCTTCAAAATTCCTTTTCCTTAGATTTACCAACCCTTGTATATGCATTTAAAATTTTTAATATATTTATTATAGCAACAAAGAGCTTCCAGAATATTGGTATGATATTACGTTGGTTAGAAGAAATAGCTGGCAACTAGATCTATTTTGTTTGGGATTATTATCAACCAGATAAATTTTGCTTTTGCCCCCTTTTCTTCACTTTACAATATACCTTGTGTTAGCACAATCAGCAAGTTCCAATTATGGTTTATTAGACTTAATCATGTTAAAACTAAACCATAGCTTAGTCTAAAATATTTAACTTGATAGTCCAACGTGCATATACTCCTTAATAGCTTTGCATTCAGAATAATTAATTTCATGTTCTACAATATTATATATTTAATGCTATCAAAATGCAAAATAAAAAAATCTCAGACTTCAGACACATAGGAGCTAAATTTCCATACTCTGAGGATTCAAAGAAAGACAGAAGTTCTTAAGTCGTAGGTGTAGAAACTTCAAAGGAAAACTCTAAGTGACCTCATATTTTTCGATAGAAATTACACTTACAACATTTTGTGAAACTGACTGCTGGCAAATTTGGTGGTATTTGGTACTTTTAATCATAATTTATATCATTGAAAATGCAAAACTTGTAATGAACCTATTTGATAGCAAGATGTGACATCACAGAAACAAGCATATGGCAAACTGAACATGGTTATCTCATTGTTGATGATAGTTGAGATAAATTAATCAGATAAACCAAAATAATGTGATGTTTGGATTTGGTCACTTATGCTCATTCTTTCATGTGTTTCCATTAGATGTCAGAAAATGCCACAACATTTTTGATGATCTTTGCACTAACCTTTGAGGAATAAGCATTTTTTGGAAACAGACTCTTTTCAGGAGCACACAGTTTACTCAATACTGAAATAATTTTTGTGATTATTTTGATAAGACAAGCTTAACTTAAAGAATAAATTAGATTTAAACAATTAAGCATAAATTTATCTGGTTCTCAGAGAACAGTTGTTTTTTTTCTTCAAAAAATTGGTAGGAAGGTAGGGAGTCTTGTTTTTCAGTTTAATAAATGACATTCACCAAAGACCCCTGTTTGGTGCTTTTTGGTAAAATCTATCTATCAATGCACATCTTGGAATTGTTCTTTGTGAGTGAAATTTCCCTCAAAAGAGACATCACAGAACAAAAGCCTTTGAATACAGCTGCGACACCAAACAGTGGAAAAAGGTGGGTGTCATTTATTGATTTCCAAGACAGGGAAGGTTTTTTGTTATGGTTTTTTATACATTTGAAACATTATGTGTTCCAAGGATGGAAAGAAAACTTATTTTGATTATTAAGAATTATAATAGTAACATTTTTTTCACTCTTGATGTTTTACATAGCTGTAACACATTTTCATCAGTCCTTAAGGAGGTAGACCTAGATTAAGGGACACAACTCTTATATATCAATTGTACGT
>JAULBM010306065.1:0-14438 GCA_032357055.1 Geukensia granosissima
CGAACCAACGGACGCCCCTTTAGCAGGGGTTCTACCTGCAGGCGGAGAAACCGAACGGCCTACTTCTATACCCCGACTTTGCAGAAAACGACTCCCTGCATAATGACTAATACATGAAAAAATGCAGGTAACGTTTATTATCAATTCAAAGCAATTGCTTCCTACTTATTGTCACCAGGACCACATAGACCAAATAGCTGAAAACGGCTAAACATTAGCGAAGGAGGAATTCCGATAACACACGCGGGTCAAAAATTATGATTTCGATATTCATCAAACGAAACATTAAGCATGTCAGCTTTGTTTTATTACCAACAAAAACAGTTACCTGCCTCGGCAAATGTAAAATATCAGCAGGCAACCAGTCACTTCAAAGTTATGTGATTCATTTCAACACAAGATTGATACAACAAACAGTCAGGTCAACAATGAAGAAGATTTGTAATTTGAATTTGAATTGTTAAAGCAATTACCACCACATGGATTCTTTAATGTAAGGCTAAAGTATATGTTGAACGTAAAAATTCTTCACTCTACCAGTAAAATACCAGTACAAACTGTATTTATTGATTTTTTTCATATGATGCTTTTTTCTGATGTATTTTCTGTCTTGAAGATTGTATGACAGGCCACCCACTTTCTTAACGGCATACGGTTCGGTTTACTATAACAAAAACTTATGATAAGAAACCTGTTGTTGTTAATTGTTGTGGATAATATAAAAGTGCACGTAACTTGGTGAAAAAAAATTAAAAAGGAACTTTTAAAACCTATAGGTAATGCGAGTACATTTTTGCTCTGCTAGAAGGTTAAGCTTTGTAAATCTTCCTCAAAATATAAGCGGTCGGATCGAAAAACATGCTAGAACTTGCATTTTCGAGAACAAAACAAAAACAAAAACAACGGAAAAAACATAAAGCTGCATGTTTTGGGTGCTATCAGGTCATTTTTTCTGAATGCAAATGTATGTTTACACAAATTAGTTTCTACTTATAAAGCTAAACTGTGCTATTTAACCATTATTGACAATCATTATACCATATAATGGAGAGAAAAGTAAACATTGAAGTCTGTAGGTTGTTAGTAAAATTTCAGTTGACCAAAAAGAGGTCCATACATATTGCATTAAACTAAGTATTTTTAAATAACCTAATCATTTTTTACAACCTGTAAAAATTCAGTATGACCGAAGCATTGTTGCATGAAGTGAGCTGCGCAAACTGGAAATCCCAAATCACACATACATCGTACGTGATGAATAATGGAACTAATACCAATCGAAATGGAAAAGATATATGTCACAGAGATGAAAGAAGCCAATCGAATGCTGGAAATGTACTATACCAGTCTGATTACTTACTAATATATAATCAGATTGAAGCACATCATCAAGTAAATGAATATAGACTTCACGCAATTGCTGCAAAGGAGGCATCTTGTTTCAAAATCACCAAAATAACATTTTGGAGACATGGGAGTTTGAAGCGATAATTAATTTGGGGAAGAATTTTTAAATAAAAGATATAATCGAATAATACTTTATTAAATCAATGAACATTAAAGTACTCACAAACGTGATTTGTGATTTTCCAATGCGCAGTTCACTTCATGCACAATGCTTCGGTCATACTAATTTTTTACGGGTTGTATATAAAAGTAGGTAAGAATGCACCGTGTTTGAGTACAAAACTAGTAGTGATCATTTTGTGCCAAGGTATTGAGATTGTTGCAATAACATGGTTCAAGCTCGTGTTAGATGCAATTGACATTCCTGCATTTCTGAGAAATATGACAACGGATATCTTTTCACTGTCGCAACTTCGTATCTGTCAATTTACTAAATTAACCAATCCAATTAAGAATATTAGAATGATGAATATTCTTATTCGATTAACTAACCTATTTATGATTTGTTTCTTTTTTCACGCCTTCTGAAATTTAATTTGTGGCTAAGTTTGTTCATTTCTGATCATGTGGGAAGACTTTATTTAGTATGTTTACATTTAAACAGTTGTGATTGACACCGATTGTAACTAACCACCGGATGAATATTAAGTATCATAACGGGTGCCACTAGTGGAGTAGGAGTTGCTTAGCCGTTCGGAGCACCAGAACTGACTCTCGTTTTTAAATATAAAAATAGGAGATGAGGCATGATTGTCCATGAGACAGCCAACATCAAATAACATTAAAATTTAAACTTCCACAGGTCCCACTATGGCCTTCAAGAATGAACCAGAGTGCACAACGTAAAGGAAGCTGTAAAAAACCCCGAAATACAAATTGTGAAACTATAAACAAAACACGACAATCGACCTAATCTAAAGCAAAAATGGTGAACATATAAAAAAGACTAATAAAACAGCGACAACCACTGGGCTACAGGTTCCTGGCTTGGGACAGGCACATCAGTATGTGGCGGGTTTAACCAGTTTGTGATCACTCAACCCTCCCCCCTTTTACCTGTGGGATCAGTGACAAAACATGAAACAGATAGAATAACAACAAAATCCAATTATTGCACTTACCTCAATAAGCTCAAAGACTTAGAATGCTCACAAAAGCTAGCTCAAAGTACCGCCCATAGGGATGAACATAAAACATGAAGAACAACAGACAATTTGACCACTCGAGTTACAGGTTCCTGACTTGGGACAGGCATATTTGGTATGTGGCGATGTTAAACCGTTTGGCGAGCGCTAAACCCTCTCCTTACCTGGGACAGTGGTCTGACAAAACAACAATAAAAACACACTATAAAAATCGGTTGAAACGGATCAAACACTTGAGAGCGATACTGGATACCAATAGCAAAAAAAATCAAAACTAAATACAAGATACAACAAAAGTATCGACCTCAAAAGTGTACTCGCAGTTGCTGTCTGCTCGTTAAAAATCTAAAGCAACCGATCAGGAAACCAAGTTTCCTTTCCTGCGGTGTCAATTTAAACTCGTCCAATTGGATTTAATGTTTAAATATCATTATTAGTCAAAGAAAACATGGGTTGTGCAAATGCCAATATGAAATATATATATACAGAAAATAGAAAATGTTGTAACAAGTATAAACTCTTTAGTTCCGTATTAAGCTATTAACAAGAAAGTCAATATTAGTTCCAATAATAAAAACCATATTTAAAGATTTTATAATAATGCTGTGACGATATCCTTTACAGATTTAGTTTTCAGTGAAGTGTTTGGTATACTTTATTTGACTTCCGTTTAATTATGTAGCCTGACTTCTGACTTCTGTCTGCCAATTTGGTATCTTCGAACTTATTTTACGTTAAGATGATTGGGTTAAAAATAATTGAATTAGCGTTCAAAGATATGACTATAATAAAAGCTAACTCTCACACAAAATAGACATTTCAATAGAATGACTTTACCCATATTTCTTCGGAATGTGTATTTGTTATAACCGTATTTTTGAAAGGGTTTCTGAGTTGAAGAGAAAGGGATTTTATATTTGAGAAATGTACAACTAACTAATTTACCTATTAAGTTGCTAATGCATTTTGTTAATATTGTCGTAAACGATAATTTCTAATGCCGTTAACTTTTCTTTAAATATCATATACTGAGATCTAAGCCGTGGCAATAAAAACTGTCTGATGGTGACCAATTTCGGGTTTTTGACCCCTGTAATATCATAACAAATAGGTATTACTTTTCTGTCATTTTGTATTTACTTTCGATACCAATCTTGAATGACTTTTTGATTGAATTGCAACTTGTAAAACATAATATGACTACAAAATCAATTACCCAAACCTGACAGGTTGATCCTGATCGTTCGGAAGCCTGGTACTTACTAGTGTTATCGAAAAAATCTGACAGTAAATTACAATGTCACTTGTTCGCTTGATATCTGATCTGAAATTGTAAATGAATTATCAGCAATATGAAAATTAACAACATTTATCACAACATAGTAGAAAATTAAAACACTTAGTTACAAAAGATTTTTTAAAGATATACAAAAAATGGAGTCCGTGATGATATTACTTAAAAGATATCATTTTATCGAGAAACGGCAATATTTCAAAATTTTAGTGAATATGTGGGTAGTTTTTTTTTCATCACTTTGACCACCCAAATATTATGTACAGTTAAAAGAAACCGGTTCCCTTAAATCATGTCATGGCATCTGTGTGATCTACAATCCGTATTAAGGGCAAATAGTTTTTCCATCAATCATATTGCTATACAAAATTTAACTAATTCTAGTGTAGAATATACATGTGAGAGACCAAAAACGCACAGTCAAAAGAGACAAGACAAATTTGAATTAAACTGAAAGATAAAACGAAAACAAAAGGAACAAAGGCTTGGAATTCGCGAACTCCTTTAAAAAACAGGAGTGGGATCAGGTGCTTAAGACGGGTAAGCGTCACTTGTCTTGCGCGCGGGAGTTAAGTTACAAATGAAGGCGGATATCGATGCTCAATTCAAACCTAAACCTTGTTAAGTCAAATCTATAAGAGATCTGTAATGTGAAGCAGAAACGTTGAAATGACAATTCAAAGAGTAACTTAAATACAATGGGACAAATCAATGAGGATATCTTTATATATTTTGTATGTCTAATGGCAAATATAAGTTAAAATATAATTTTATTTCAAAAGGTTTATGGCTTTATCAATGCATCATTTAAATCTGCTAATCATAAATTATCAAATTAAAAATACATTTGTTTACTTTACAATAGATCGTGAGATATTGAAACTAGATGTTATTGCTTTTCGGCATCAGCGTTTTCTTGTTTCTTTGGGAGAGCGAAGGGTAGTAGTTAAATAAAAAATAAAAGCAGAGTTCATTCATCACCATCATTCATTAATATGCTCTCGTTCTGAATATGCATGAAATATTTGCCCCTGGACGTTAAGCAACATTCAATCAATCTATCATGACCTCGGACATCTACTGGACTTACTGGTCCTGCACAGGAATGAATGTTGTACAAAATTTTGGTAGACGACCATTGACTCAAGAGTTTCAGACAAGAAGATTCTAAAGTGAATTACCAATAGAGTTTTCATTTACATAAAGTTTGACTGTTGCAGCCAAAGAAGTGGGCAGTCAGTGATGAAGACATAATATTAGAAGAACAATCTGTCCGATATGGTCCTACGCTAGACTAAGCCCGGCTGTGGCAGTCATCATGGTAAGCGGAAGGGATATACATTACATTGCAGGTAAATCTGGTAAACGATCATCTAATGACCACTCCACTTAAGTTTGGTAACAATTGACTAAGATGTTAGAAGATATACCTTCCTTTTCTATTTTTAGAAACGGTAGCTATCTTGGTGGCAGGGGTTGATATGGGCTGGGAAATGGTGGACACAATTTTGGTAGAGGACCATTCCACCAAAGATTGGTTGCAATTTGCGCTGTTGTTTCTGACGAAAAGACTTGCCTTAGGGTCCTGTTTTAAACCAAGTTCTGCTGCGGCGAAGATAGTTGGTGGAATAGGATAATGGACACAATGTTAAAAGAGAACAATGAAAGGACCACTCCATCAATGTTTGGTCACATTTGGCACAGTTGTTTCAAACAATTAGATTTTTAAGTGAATTTCCCATGGGCTCATACGTCAAACTAAAGTTCAGCTGTGGCACCCCACATGGTTGGTGGCTGGAATGCCGAACAAAATTTTGGTAGAGGACCATTCCATAACATTCTGTTGCAATTGTTGCCGGAAATATATTGGTTAAGGTCAAAACTGGATGAGCGGATTCAGAGGAGTTGTTGACAGACGACGGAAGCCAATTAATGACAAAACATTTGGTATATTTGTATATTCTCCATTCTTGCACATAAAAATATTTATATGACAAATGCAACATGTGAATATACACACGTGGCATAAGTACTCGGTGTAAGTGATTTTTTTTAATGTGGGGAGATATCTTAATAATGAAAAACTATCCAAAAATCAGTATTTTTTGTCCTTCAATGGACCATTTCAGAAATGCAACGGAATTCTGGGAACGTAATTGTTCTGGTAAAATTTTATTGGTCAAGGCGTCGTTTACGAGGATTCTGGGATTGCGCAATGCATTTTACGAGAACGGAAAATGAATTTCTGAATCGGTCCATTTAAGGAAATTTCTATATTTTAATGATATTTGATCCTTAAAACATATAGCCACAAAATGAGCTTTTCTTATTTTCAAAAATGTCAATTGTGTATAATTACTTTGGTATGCCTTTTACAGTATTATGACACCCTCATATAAATATTCAAAACTAAAAGAAACTTTGCAACGAGATTTAAAGCAAATACTATGCACACCAACTTTATTATTCTGCTTTCCCTTTGTTAAAAAAGGAATGTCAATTAAAATTTTAAAAAAGAAACTCTCGTTCTGGACTCGTTTCATTTAAACCATCAAAATGTTCTTCTATTGAAGTTTTTGATTTACTAAATCAAAAAAAATGTCCAATCCGTTTTAAAAAAGTCAAAAGGGTTAGAAGCAAACATGTTGCAAAAATAAAAGCTTTTTATCAAAGAGCTTATTCCTTTGATAGGAAACATCAATGGCAGTATATTTCTAAATAATTCTGTTTGCTAAAATTGAAACTCATTATAAACCTAAAACAAGCATATTTAGTTAGAAATCTCGAAATTTCCTTTTTTAAAATTTTTGTCATAAAAAACAGTAGATAAAAGACAGACAGTATAGAAATAGAGTATATATGAAGGTGGAATGAGTATGATTGTCTTTGAGAAAAAAGTATAAATTAAACATCTACAGGTTAGTTTAGTCTTCAATAATGACAAAAATATCCACATCGTAAAAAAATCTAGAAAAGCCCTAAAAGGATGAAATGTGAGGAAAATTTAATCTAACGACAAAAAAACACACTCGGGCGCGTACACACACAAAACCACAGGCACTGGACTACAGGTTCCATGCTTGGAGTCAGCGTTGTGACAATACAACAAATAAACAACATTGAATTTTACTAGAGTACACAGATGATGACTAGAGATAACAAGATCGTGGAAAAGTGTTTGTGACAGTAATTTCAAAATTCCAACACAACTGTTTTCTCAAACCTCTAGATTACACAAAACACCTCTTTCTGGATTTAATGTAAAAAGGTAAAATAATTCAATATAAATGAAAAAAACATGGCAAAGTTTAAATGCCAAAATAAGATGTAAAATACAGTTTATTTACGAGAACAACAACAAACGGCCCATAAACGTTTAGACCAGAATCTCTCCGACCCCATTTTATTTCTAGGTTTCTGAATTATGCCATCATCGTTAGTACAAGAAGGTATAGAATGCTTGGGAACGAATTTACTTATATTCATTCCCCTTTTTAACGGTCACAGTCTGGGAAAATATCCCCACATACATGTCGTTAAGAGCTATCAAACAATCCTATTTCAAACACTTCTCCAATCATTTGGTATTTAACTAGTCACCAACTGAATATGAAATGTTTACCTGCATACCTGTATTGTAGGAACTCTGAATTGACGATCTTAGACTAAACCTTTTATCATTCTTGCGACACTCTATCCAAATATATTCCGTCTAGGTATTTTAACTTCAGTCTTTTAAAGGATTCGGCAAGAAACTTAAAACAAGAGGAAAATCAAGAGGATAAAATAAATACCCTTTTAGAATAGTTAAAACCTTTCAGTTCACTATTCAAATCTCAATAAAAAACTCTCATAGATCCACGAGAACATTTCAAAATCCTGGTGTTGCCGAATCTTGAATGCACACAATGCCTTCATACATATACATCCACAACGCATAAACCAAACGAAGGAAGATCAAAGTCCAAACATAGTTAAAAGAAGGACTCAATCAAGTAAATCGTCTTTTTTGTAACAGCATCAATACATTTAATTTTCTATTTTGTATTCCTCCCGACATACAGTATTCTTGTCAAAAATGATAGTTACAAGTCCAAGCCGTTGTTCTTTTTGTTTCCGTTTCCGTTTTTGTGTGATTCGAGTTTCTCATCTTTTGTGACTATGTACTGTGGATCTCTCTCATAGGTATTCCAAACTTGACTCAAAGTAGTGTAGTTTAAAACTGAGATAGAAGATGGAGTCACTTTGACCAACTACATATAAAAACTATGAATGAATATACCGGTAAGAAATTGATATGATTTTTACTCAAGTTTTGTTGACATCAGTATTTGAATTGGAAAAATGTGCTTTATTCTTTGCGACCGTATTTTAAATTAATTAAGACATACTTTCCTCAAGGGCTAACAACGGCTAATGGAAAACAAAAACAGAAATCTTTTCCAAACCATATTTTTTTGTCTCAGCTTAAAGGTTGATTAATGCAAGGTTAATTGATTTTCTAGACTTCGCCTTTACAAATTCAGGATACAAAGACATCTCTGGGTCTGCTTTTTATATTGATCTACATTTCAAGATAAACACTGGAGGAAACTAAAGATAAAACCCAATAAGAACGTGATGAATTAACTTTTCCAAAACCCTTTTTTCATTTATTTTAGCCCTTAAGCCAAAACAAAAGGCGAAATATATTTAAGTATCCTTCAATTACCTTGGAAGTGACCAAACCTTATTTGTATTGTTCTGTAATTGCAATGAAACTGAATTGTCCTTTCTGGTATACCTTACATAAAGTAAACAAATGTGGATATGAGACTTAATTAAACAGTCACTGGAACTGCGAAAGGTCCACATCGGCTAAAGTATCAATCATTTTTTACTCTTATGTTATTACAAATATTTGTGTCATCTCATAGTTTTGTTTTATATTTTATTTGGTTTGTATTTGCTTATTTAGCCATAAAGGTAATGAAATAATAATATATTCTTTTAAAAATAAAGATTTGAACTAAGGTGCAAACCACCCCTGTTAGGTATATCGTGTCAATCACATGCTATATATTTGTTAGGCTAACGAATTTCGGACAACAGAAAACAATATTTTTTAAACATAGCAATACTGAGATTGTAGTTCTGAGAATCGTTCATTTAAAAAGGCTCAAATAAAGAGGGAAATTTTCCTATTGAGAACCGCTGCCTTGGAGGGAGGGGGCTTTATAGTTTTGCAGTTGTACGTTGGTTTCTGTTTTTAATGCTGAAGACATGACTGCAAGCTGCGGACGGAGAACAATTACAAATATAATGGGAATGTTAAACTTTCCTTTTTTATTGCATCCAATTCATTTGTGATCGACGTATTCTCTTTCAAATGAAAGGTGGAACTCATCCGGGTTTTTGTAGGGTTCGTGTTACTCCAGCTTTCACTGTATGTCTTTCACTGTAGTGTTGTGTGTTCTATGTTTGTCTTTCATTTCATTTTGTTAACCATGGTCTTGCCTGTCTTTTGACTTAACAACTTCTGTCTGCCCCTTTTGTATCTTCGAATTCCTTTTATATGACAAAAATTTTCAAATCATTATTGCCATTTCGATTGATGAATGTATGTCTTTATTGTTCTTAAATTGGTATGTACAAGACCGGTCAACTTTTATCGCGTTATGATTTTGCAGTAATGCGTTGGACTTGGCTTTTAATATTGAAGAAGTGACTACAAGCTTCGAATAGCTAAGACAAATATTATTGGATTTCCTATCTAAGGATCTTGTAGAGGTATTAATTCATGTATGACCAACGTCCTTCATTCAAATCAAAGACGAAATATGAGACATTTTCACATCATTTTTTCAATTTTGATACATAAAATATATCTTTGCTGTATGTAAATTAGAATAAGCAATCCCGGGCTATTTTTATGGTGTCATGTAACTATAGTTTTCGCATGTAGTATTTTATATGTTTTTTTTTGTCTTTCATTTAATCATGGTGCTATCTTTCCTTTGACGTACTGTTTTATGTGTTTGTTGAGAATATCCGATTTTTTTGTAAAGCCAAACAAGACCTGTTTGTTTTGTCTTGTATAATATTAAACGTAAATAATAAGTTCGTATATTTTTTAAATTTATGAAGTTTTACTGCACATCGTCGTAAACACATGTCGTCTGTAGCAGATGTAATTGGAAAAAAATAATCTTTTTCAAAAATTTGAAGCAATGAATTTATTGCCTTCATAATTTAAGTGTTATTTATAAATGTTTACCTGCTTAGTTGTTTTTCTCTCCGATAAACAATTTTTTTGGTTAAAAATACAATGTTGAATGAAGAACTCGTATCCAACTGAATTATAGGCAGCAATATCCAGCGTGGAGGACATCTGACATGTCCGTTACAAGGAATGGAGCTTTCGTTATGCCATGAGATAAAAATCTAAATTAATTAATATACCTGTATCAACTATATGTCATGTTACCGTCATAAAGGGGGATGCTTGAATGTTACTGAAAAGGAAAGGCGAGGTCATGATCAAGGTAAAAAGCAGATCAATTAATCTTTGTCTTTTAAAAATTTAAATAATGAGAGGTGGAATGAGCACTCTTCTAATTCGACAAATCAGCATTTTGATAGAATGCAGTGAATAATGGAACTTGATAGTTTTGGTAAATTGTTTTTGGGTGTGTAAAGACGGCTGGTTTGTTATCAGTTTTTATGTCATAATTGAGCAACAAATTTTAAATATTTTGAGTGATTTTCCAAGAAAAAAACTTCCAAAAAGACAGGTGGGCAAAATTCCTACACCCTACACCCTTGTGGAGGTAATTCCAAGTCACAGTAATTTTCCATATTTTGACAGAAAGTGTTAATCAGCTGTTTTTTTTTCTGCGACTTGTGTACGAAATGGGTAAAATAGATTTGACTGGTAATGCTGTTTCATTCTGATTTTAAATGATTTTATATAATTTTTGAGTTACTGTTAAAGTGAATGGAGTTTTATTTGATTGTGTGCCTTTAAGATATTCACAAATTTATATTGAAGAGGAGTATTCTAAATTGCGGAAGTTGAAGTGAAGTTTTTAGTCAGCTTTATGTCATTATTCTGAATTAGAATAAAGTTATCTACAAGCTAATTGTAACTCGGTCTAGCTCTTCATATCTGTGTTAACTGCTTTGTTCAAAGAACATCACTCTGAAACTGTGAGTTCTAGATTGCCGTGTGTGGAATTCTGTCGCAGTCATCTTTGCTTACACTTCATATTTAAGACTTCTTTTGTTCACGTGTCCAGTATAACAAAATTCACGTGTCCAGTAAAATAAAACCCACGTGTCCAACATCACGTGCCTAGTAAAACAAAATTTACGTCTCCAGTACCACAAAATTCACGTGTCGAGCTTTTAAAAATTCACATGTCCAATATAATAAGTTCACGTGTCAAGTTTCACAAAATTCAAGCGTCCAGTATAACAAAATTCACGTTACCAGTATAACAAAATTCACGTGTTCAGTATAACAAAATCCATGTGTCAAATATCACAAAATTCACGTGTCCAGTTAAACAAAATTCACGTGTCTAGTATAACAAAATTCGCGTGTCCAGTATTACAAAATTCACGTGTCCAGTATCAACAAATTCACGTGTCCAGTATCACCAAATTCACGTGTTCAGTATCACAATATTTAAATAACATTGGTAAAAATCCTTCCTTCATTAAGAATTACTTTATAGAACTGGTGCAGTGATCAGTTTGTATCTTGCATTTCAGAAATTTTCAGCAAACAAATTCAAACAGTTTCTGTAAATTCTATCGTTATTATAATGTCATTACGAACTGAAATTGATCATGATCATTTTTCAACAACGACATGCTATTTCTGCATGTATAAATGTGAAGAATTATTTGCCTGATATAAAATGTCAACGTTTATCAAACGATAGTATTACATCAAATATGACGTGAAATTACATATTCATTATAACGTATCTGTAGAGCAAATCAAATATCCTGAAATATGGCTCATATCGAAGAATGGTTTCACGTGTCAGTTGCCAGATTTTGGACAAATCACTTTTCCCCGTCAATTCACCTTAAAATGCAGATTTCTATCTAGAATACCAGACGATATAAAAAAAAACTTTTTATAGTTTGTATGTTGTGAGAATTAATCTTGATTAGCTGATGTTGTCAAATTTAAATTTCCCATTTTTGCTGAGTTGAATTTCTATAACACTTTACAATGACACAATTTCACCAATTGTTTCAAGGTCCATGCACCATTCTAGTGATGACATTTTCATTCAGACAGATTTTTTGTATTTGTTTCACATAAACGTTTTGTTAAAAAAACAATTAATAATGAACATATATATTTATATTCGGCGAACTAGATGTACAATTCATTTGTCAATCTATTCACCTGATAACATATTAACTGCTTATTACCGTCGTTGAAAACTGTCCTGACAAAATTTCGAAAGAGAATCAACGCATCAAACTTAGCACAAGTTTTCTATATAAAACTAAGTTCGGCTTTTGTGTCTTGGTTAATAGAGAAATGATCATAAGACACGATTTTGGGATGCTTTCACGATCAGTTACAAGGTTTCTCATTTCTAGCCCAGTAGAGGATCTTTTAGAGTGTCCTTATGATCATTTTCAATTATGATTGGTTGTTGCATCGAAAGCTATAATGAGAAATTGATCACTCAATAATAGCTCCATCTATTTGTTATTGCATCGTTACCCATTAAGGCAACAACCATTTTCTTATCGGGGGGGGGGGTGTTGGGGCAGGGATTTTTTGGAAAAAATATTTTAATGGCCTAGGTGACAGAAAAAAATTTAAGACTTTGCATGGTAGTGGAAAACAAAAAATCATGCTGTCACCTGCTAGAAGAAACCTGATGTTCGAAACACCTAGTGCATGAACTGGGATTGGGGTGCGTGGATTGGAAAAGAAAAAAAACCCCGTTCTCTCGCAAATGTCATGGTAGGAAAAAAATTCTTGCTTTCCTTCTCACAAGAAAAAAAATATTTTGTCAGGGGAAGGTTTTGAAAAAAATTTTATGAACACAATGAAAATCCCAGTCCCCCCGATAAGAAAATGGTTGTTCCCTAAGTCTTAAAGAATATTTCCCATAGGACGCAAAGTAAAACTCAGTATTGGTGCAATTTTTGTTGCCAGTAACGATGCTGTTTAAACTTGGATAAATTAACTTTCCACAAAAATTTTAAAACAGTTCGACTGCGGAGGCTATCTTCGGTGAGTGGTGAGATGATCGAATTCAAAACATTGATCAAAACTAGCGTAACTATTTTCTGTTGTTTCATATGTATTTAGATGACTATACTACTAAGAAGGAATAAGCTCACAACTTGACCTTTCATGTTAATTTGAAAATATCTTGTGTCACAAAAATAAATATATCACAAAATACCAGTATGAAAATATTCTTTATAAACTTATATAAAATTATTATAGATATTCAGGGTTAAAAGGTATGAAATTAAAATTAATATCTGGTAACAAAACTTATAATAAAAGAGGTAAATGTCGTTTTAATGATAAAAATGACAAAGCATATCAAAATTCACAAAATACATATGACATTGGTAAATTTGTATTTTGAAACCACTGGGTTGATGTCTCTGCTGGTGGAGCAGAGGTTTCCAAGGGTTTTCACCAACCAAGCCGCAGACTTGTCTTGCATGAATTTTATGACATATTATTTAAGAATATCAAAACTCACAATATACATTAGCCATTGGTAAATTTTTATTTATTAACGCCATTAACGTCGTCATATAAATCTTCATAGTTTTGAAAAAATCTGTCATTTATTGGCTCCTCTGATGCGACTGTAAACATAAAGTTTTATAGCTTCAAGGTCGCAACTTTCACGACAAAACGATGTGTTTCATAAATATTTTTTTCTATAACATTGATATGAAGTGATATTGTTAATTATTTTAAGAGCTTTTGCGACAAAGTCAATACATTAACAATTTAAGAGTTGGTGGCGTTTATATCGAAATTGTTTTTTTTTTAACAATATTCAAAAATAAATACTACCACTAATGATGTATAAACTGAAACCCTACTATATTTAATTGCATAACTAGGCAATAGAATTGGACACTTAGCCTTTCAACCCCGCTCCCTGCAATATATATACTATGAAATAAACAGGAAAATACTTACTGTAAATTCAGAAATTATTGCGATGTTTTTATTATTGCGAAAAATGCGAAAGGACTAGATTCGCAATATTTAAAACTCACATTTTTGATTTTGCTAGTAGTATTTTATAACAAATTTCAGATGATCGCAAAAATAAAACTCGCATTATTGTCAGAAATCGAGAAATCACAACAATAAATGCACGCAATAATTTCTGAATATACAGTATATAATAGTAACTGATGAGGAGGGCAATACCTGGATGTATAGACTGCCCGAGGGCAAGGGTATGGACCTCAACATTGATATGGCCCTAGCCTACGGCTCGGGTCATATCAATGTTTCAGTCCATTCCCTTGCCCCGAGGGCAATCTATATATCCAGGTATTGCCCTCCTCATCAGTTACTATTATGTTTATTT
>JAULBM010306076.1:0-14437 GCA_032357055.1 Geukensia granosissima
GTTTTTACTTTGTGACGTTGCGAGTAAGGGAAAATTCACGCATTCTGTACAATCAACAAACATGCGTCATACGATACATTTTCCCGAAAAATCGGACGTCACAATATATAAATACCTGATAGTGCAGTGGCGACACCAAACGGGAGTGATCGGCGGATGAATTCCATTTACATGTTTTGGACAGTTGGATGGATCTCTCATGGACAATCATCATGATCACACCACATCTTCTATTTCTATATATATGGCATGAATACCCTTACAAACATCCTCATAAGAAGAGTAAGCTTAAATGTGGTGAGACCTCTGCCTTCCAATAGAAACTGTGTGTATTGGTAACTATTTAGCAATGCAGAAAGAAAACAAAACAACGAACAACTCTGTGAAAACATTCACGCAGAAATACAATAGTAGCTTACAATTTATAGTTTACCAGCTCACGGGTTGTACAAGTTGTTCATAGCAGGGTTTTTGTTTTTCTTATTCCAATAGACAGAAAAAGTGCTACTAGACTTCATGCTTGTTTATCTACCACTTTCCCCGTTATCGGTTTAAATTTAGAATTTTCCACACTCTTTTGTTTTGAAGACAGAAAAGTGCATAACAAGTACAAACATTTGAGAATGTAATTTTTTATATAAAAGCCTTACAAAATGAGCCGATCAGGGGCAGAAATAAGAGCAAGGTGTGTTTTAAAGTATTATTTAAAGGTTTTGACATTTCCCCTTACTAGTCGTTCAAAATTCTTCATTCCACTTCCTTGACATGACCGAACTTGCCTTTCAAAGTAACTGTAAAGTTGTTTTCATTTCTTGAACAGGATATACAAGGAGGTTTGTTGTTATGTTATCTATGGAAAGCAACAGATGACAATTTATTTACTAATCTGTAGATTTCTTTCATTCTTCATATGGTTCCGGATATAAACAAAAAGTCATAATATGTAATAATTCTGGAATACTAGAAATATTGGTAAATAAAACTGTTAGCATCAGTACACTGATAGCTCCTAATATCACGCTACATGTCCAATGACAGCAACAGAAGAATTCAGTTGAAAAGCATGTAAATCTGCGATATAATGAAACTCGTAATACAGTGAGAATGGAGTAATATGAAATTGGTGTTACCTAGGAGGGGGCCTGTAGATGAAGTGCAAAATGCTCCATTTACAAGAGAAATGTACAAAGTTTAATTTGGTCCTAAATGAGTAGACTGCAAACCAGTTTATCCTTCTGTCACCTTGACTACAACTTGTATGTTTGATGTCACTGGCAATTCCGAAGATGTCCTGCATTTTTTATTTTGAAAGAAAGAATATTTTTTATTTTATTTAAAAACTTTGATGAATGTTTTTATTACAAATGTAACTAATATCATTTCATCATTTTCCTTTGTTTTACAGGATTAAAAATTAGCTTATTTTGAGCACCACGAATTAAAGTGTAAGCATGCATGCATGTTCTCAGACCAGAAGTAGAAGCCATAACCAAACAAAGTTTGATCATATTTTGAACATTTCTTAGTATTGATGGGCTACACCCCCTATAAGTATTCACAAATGCTTATGCTAACAGTTTTATTTTATTTTATTGTGGTACCTATATATATGTGTAGTTGGTTGTGGGTTTCTGAAAGATTGTCATTATCAATAGTCTATGATTTCAAATGAATAACCTATGATTGTTTATAATAAGAATAATAATCAATGAGTTCATGACCACTTACACCAACGAAAATTCATTTTCAACGTTGATCAATGTAGTTTGAAAAGTTGATCCAAGATGTCACAGAGGTGAGACAAAGGTATTACATGTACATGATTCCTGCTGCAGTGGCAGCAGCTTAAACTTTTTTGAAAGATTTATATCTATCTGAAATGGTTTGACCTAGGTACACCAAATTTGTAATGCAGATAGTTGATGATAGCCAGTCATATGTCATTTGACCTTGACTTCATTTTTATGCTTCATTGACTGTAAAATTTGCAAAATTATTCACTTACAAGTCCATTTCTCAACAACTATTTTACTTGTTTAGCACCATGTCATTAGTATTTTAGCAATTGGTGAATTGAAGATATGACTCGTGGTGAACAGTTATTTTATTTAAAGTCTGTGGACTTTATGAAAATTAAAAATATATGGGGTAAATGTCTGAGAGACACTCAAACCACAAGAAAACAGAATAATTTACAAATCTAGAGGTTTCCACAAAGCCTTCAACAAGGGTGGGAGGTCTAATATGCATTTTCCTCATAGCTTTATAATGGGAGGGGAAAACAATTTTTAAAAATTAAATCTTCTTTTAGAGTCTGAAAATACAGTAGTTGCACATTTAATAACGAAACATTGAAGTAATTCTAAGATTTTTTTTTATTTAGGAAAGGAAGGTAAATAACAAAGTAGAAGCATGTTGTTAGAGTTTCCATTATTTTTATGCCTGTTGTTTTTATAACTTGTATGCCTGATTTCAACTAATTTGCATATGCATGTATAGATAATTAAAAAAATAATTTGAATATTGGCATAGACAGTAAAATATATTAGAAAATGTGATATATTGATCAATCTTCCTATTTTAAGTGTTGCAGTTGTTAAAGATACAAAAACTGCAGTGACATTCATGACATTACATGAATATGTTATGATGAACATCTAGGAATTACTAGACAGTGAAATTTTTTTTTCAAAGATAAATTTTGAAAGCATTTCTTTGCACAAATTCTTAAAATTTAGACCATTGAATTATAACATTTTTTCCTTGTAATCTACTATTCATTAGCCAATTGGCAAAAAGCAACTTGAGCTTTTGTCATCACTTGGATTCATCTATCTGTTAACTTTTTGAACAACTCTTTAAATATCATCTCAGATGGCGTCCTTTCATTAACTTCATAATTTTTACAGTTTAATCTCCTTTCTTTGAAACTGGGCCAAATTAACTGAAAGCATATATAGGATGGCCTCTAATTTTCATATACTGTTTTGGTCTGTCAACTAACATGGCCGTCACAGGCAATTTTTGTTTCTGACTGATTAATTTTTTTTTAAAATCTCCTCTGAAATCTCATCCAGTTGAATTGAAACTTTGCCTGGAGAATCTGTGGGATGGTCTCTTTAAATTTGCATATATTGTCCCAGTCATTCAATTAACCTGGCAGCATTATCAGTTCTTGTTTTTGATTGGTCTAATCTTCAGAAATCTTTTCTTATATAACTGCATGTTTTTACCAAAATAAGCTAAACTTAGCCTGAAGAATCCATAGGATTATCTCTATAAAATTTGCATATATCATCATATCCCTTGAAGAAATGAACTTTGACTTTGCTTGAAATATCTATGGCATGGGGTCAACTAAGGTAGCTTAAATCATCCCTGTCGGTTAACTTACAAGGCTGATAGATCAGTTTATGTTTCTGATTTGTGAAACCATAACTTAATTACCGTGAAGTATCTACAGGATGGGAAAATATTTTCAGTCAAGAAAAGGGTTGCAACCAAATAAACTCCATGTCCTAGGTGATCAAAACAAGCTCAGCCCTCTGAGCTTATAGTTTTATAAGTTACAGACTTTTTACAGTTTATAATTTAAATACAGTCTTTAATTCTGACATTAAAGTCTAACATAGATAAATAGACAATTTTGACCTCATGTTTCGAGTTGTCTTTACATCATAAATATACATGTGTAAATTAAAGGCCTAATTGTAAAGTATGACTATAAATTTTAAAAAATCAGATTTTTGGCAATTTAAATTTATGAAAATTGCCACTGCAATACTATTTTGGAAAAATTTGATTTCACATAATATGGGGATTTTTCCAGATTTTCCAATACTTTTGTCCATAGACTGTATTGGAAGTGGTTTTCTTGGGAAAAATTTATTTAGGACTTTTGAAATTCACACTGAAATGTTGAGATTATTATCCCATTATAGGAAGAGTGAAATTTATTTAAAGAATTGCAGCTATCACAAATTCTTTTATTAGAATTATGATAATTTTTAAGAAGATATTTAGTAGACTAGTGCTATAATTTCATGAATATACCTGTAAGGAGAAGGTACATAGGCCACATATTTTGCCTAAATGGTAGATTTTATGACACGAAAAATAAATTGTTGTGAAAATATTAAATAACCGTCTTTAATAATGCATATCTTTTATCATTCTCAACCTTTTAAACTTAATAGGAGGGCACATTTGAGGGTTTAAGAATGTAACATTTTCTCTAAAAAAATCATGTTTTTGAGGATTTTTGTTAAAAATAAATATGAATACACAAAAAACATCACAAGATATTTTAATTATTTAATTATTAATTATTTTGTGCAAAGTTTTGTGAGATCTATCTCAAAATTAACCAAGTTGTATCAAATTTAGTAGTTTTTAGTATTTTCACATATGTGCCATGTGAGTTTTGTAGAACTAATTAAACTAAAAAAATATAAAATATTTCATTTTATTTCAAAGACAAATATGGAATGTATGCCAGAAAGACACAATCTTAATTTTACATACATTTATAACAAATATTCAGTTTATAGACTTTTTTTCAATACAAACATGGCAAAGGATACAGAATATAAGATATTGTATACTTTTAATTTATAATCCAAATTCTTGGGCCAAAAATGTGGCTTAAAAACCCTTGTCCTTGAAACCAGAGCTTTCCATGCTTACATTATTCAATTTAGTATGTATCATTTAAAATTTTGTTTAACTTAATCTTTCTGTGAAAATTTTACATTTCTGGCCATCTTAATTTTTTTTTAATTTTCTCTTAAGAATTTTCATTTATGAAAATGAGGTGAGCAAAATTTTATTTAAACAATCAGTGTGTGAAATTTTTCAGAAATATTCTGAAAGTGTAAATTTGAAATCTTTTTTGGAAAAATTTAATCCCCTCCTCTCAAAAACCCTTTGTTTTTCATCATAAGTTTATGTAAAATTATACTTTTAGAATTTTTTGAATCATATTTGATTAATACATGCATACATATATTGCTTATATACAGACAGCATACAGGAGTTTTACAATTGAGGTAGGAAAAATTAGAATGTTTTTTTTTTGTTTAACAAAAGCTGTTTACTATGATAATAAATGCTGCTGATAATAACTTATACAGACTTTGTCACCATTTCTGAATACTGAGACTTTTTAGTAAAATTCTGTTGTTGTTGGTTTTGAGGTTTAATTATCAGATTATTTAGGAAATTTGGTCAGATGCAATACCATAAAACAAATTTTTAAAAGATAATTTTATTTAATATTTATTTTTATTGGATTACAGTGTATCTTTACAATTGATACACTGTAATCCAATAAAAATAAATATTAAATATAATTATATAATTGGCTAAAACTTTAATGAATTTATTAATATTAATGAATCTTTGATGCTTGATTATCATCAAATTTTTATACATCTTTTCACAATTTTATGGCGTTTTTTTCTTTAATGAAACAAGCAATAAATATAAACTAATAAGGAAGAGAAAGTGTTATTACATTTTTTAAAGTGTAGTTACATGGAATCCAACCAGCTTTCTAACTTTGTGGTAAATTGTTCTGACAGAAAGTTATCAGTAATGGAACACTGTGTCCTTGTCACTTCTGTTATAAATGTATTTCGTTGACCTCTGCCCTTTAATGAAATGTATGTGACTTATGTCTTGAAATATAAGAAACCTTCTAAGTTAAATTGCAACTACCAGTATTACTTGCCTTTATTACTTGATTTTTTTACCTTAGATTGTGTTATAAATTTTTTTTTTCTAAGAAAATTTGAAGAATTCTTTTCTATTTTGATGTCTATAGTTTTGGTGTTTAAAGAAGAACAAGATTAAACAAAAATTCAGATCATTGTTTTTGAGTGACAAACATGTAGTTTCTATATACAGGGAATATTAATTTATTTAAACAAGGGAAATTGGTACATTTTTTGATGTGCTAACTATGATAATCAGGCTTTCTTTATACATTATGAAGGATATAGAGTATATTGCTTTCTTGACCTATAAAAAGTTATCATGTTTTAACAAGAAATCGAACTGTAGACAGAAAGCATATGTTCATTCTGGTGCAGCTGTACTCAATGCACCAACGATATATATACCACTGCCTTTTTATTGTATTTCTATTTACAGAAATTAAAGTTTGTTTATTGAACTTTTTTATGTTCTATTTAGGCCACTCCAAATAAATTAATAGTTCTTTGTATTTGATTGCTCCTCAAATTATTGGTTCAAAATTTCCCAAAAAAACTTTCATCATCCATTTTTTTCTCAATTTTTATAAATTTTCACCATTATTCGTAGATATAAAAATAAAAATTTGCCCACTCACTCCTAAAAATATAAAAATAAAGGGAAACAAATTTAAACTGATGTTTACACATCAATTTCTTAGGTTGCGCTCCAATATTTTGCCATTTCAGGAAAAAAAATAATAATTTTGCTCACTCGCACCTATTTTTATCACAAAAAATTGGTAGAACTAGAAATAAATTTGGATTGGCCTTACTGTCAAAAAATCAATTTCATGCAGCATTTATAGTTGTTGTTCTTGTTGCAAAAGTTATGAAATTATAAGTTAATTGATTTTCAATAAGTATTTAGATAAAGTACAGTTAATTAGATTGTAGTACAGCATTTCCTGCTTTCTTAGAATTTTCAATGTCTTACAAATACATGCACATTGTCATTTTAATTGTTAAAGTAAAAATGGGTAAATTGTGTTATTTCCACAGGTATCTAATACTGGGTAATTATGCTTTAAAAATAAAGCTGAAAAATATTTATATCTATGAAGTCTTTTAGAATATTTTTTTTCAAAATTTTCAATGTTTTCAAAATAGTTTTATAAGCATGTAAAATTTTCATGATTTTATAAATCAATGTATGATTTTTTTTCAAATGCTCTTTAATTCCCAATTTAACAGCTAAGTGTCATGTGCATCTATAGTAGTACCATTGTACTCAAAATTTTCTTTCATCATCAAATATTTATTTTTTTCAGCATTTTAATCCTACAAATTAACCAAGTAAAAAGTTGGTTTTGCAGGGCAATGCAAAGAAAGATAAACAAAGAATTAAAAAAATATTTTATTTGAGCTGACAAAAGGGAAGCAAAGAACTGCCAGTTCAGTAGATTAAACCAGTTGTTTTTTAATGGAAAAAATAATCTTACAAATCATACAAATTAAAAACAAATGTATATTTTTGTAATATATCTATCAATTTAATTACTTAAACAATATTTTAATCATTAAACAAATTAAGAAAATATGCAGTTTTCAGTAAAAAATGTCGGAAACAACCTACCAATAATCAAAGCTTATATTATATTACATCATATATGCTATATTTCTTAGCTTTTACCAACAATTATTATACATCTTTACATAACATGCTACATGAAAATTGTACATAGAAAAAATACAAAGATGTAGAAAAATGGTGAAATGGTAGCGAAATGCAATTATTTGAACATTTGATTATTTATAGGGGACCCTTTAATCTTTAAGTCTGTAAAATAAACATTTGAACAGTTTTGAAAATATTTATTGTTTTGTTCCTGTGTGGGATTCTTTGAACCAAATATTAAATAATTGAATTAAGTTTTGTAAACTATTATACAATCATATTCACACTCCGAAATATACCTTTATATTTCATATAAAACACATTATTTAAAAAATTATAAATAAGTCATATTTCTTATCCAGTTTTGAAGAAATTCCATTGAACACAAAATTCTAAGCTGCCAATAGCAGTTTTATTTTTTTTCGTTCTTGTCGTACATACAGATGGGTGATTTAAAATTTATATTACATGTACCACTTTGCCACTGGATAAGGCTTCTTTTTTTATTTTTTGTTTTGATATGAGTACATCATTGACTTGGTTTGGAATTCGGAGTTACCTGTATGTTTGGGTTCTAATGCTACTAATGAGAGGCTACTTCTTGAAATGCACATCATATCAAAATTAACAATACTTATCCAACGTTTGGGTTAATCTTTATTCATTCAAATCTTTAATTTTATTTCTGTCGGATATTAAATTTACTTTGAAATAAATGAATCACAAAAAAACTTACCTGTAAATAACTTGGAGTTACAGTACATATACTAAAAATTATTTTTGAAAATATTTATATTTATTTCAACAAATGCACCGTACAAACAGGTTCAACGGAGAAGAAATGTAATTAGGTACTGGTTTAGGAACATCTGGCTAGCTTTACTGGTTGAACTATATTTGTACTTATTAACTTGCTCAAATCTTATTCTGCATATTAATTAGTTATTTATTTGGTCGCAATCTGTTTATAGACGAACTGTCACAAATGATGTTATTGTTATAATTTTTTTTTTAATGTATATAATTATCATAAATAATTCACTATAACTTGATGTTTGAAAATTAAGAGAACCATAATTTTAATTGTTCATTTTTCCATTTTTCAATGGAGATTTTGTAAATAAGACATATAGTCCAAAAAGATCTGTTTTTAAATAAATAATTGTTATCAGACATATTTCTTGTAATGTCAGACTACAATGTTTTGAGAATTAATACATGTAAATGTACTGTGAAATAAAACTTGGATTCATAAGGGGCAGGCTCATTTTGAAACCCCAAAAAACTTTCTTCAAAGTTGTTAAGAAAACATCAAATTTTTGCTGCGGCCATTTGAATCATTCCCCCCACCCACCACAAATCCTGTATCCTTTCATAGTTTTTACCACAGCATTTCAAAATCTTTCGTCCTGTATATTAGTATTATTGTGTGGCAATGGATGTGGGTATTAAATGGAAAGTAGGACATATGAAAATGAAAAGATGTGGGGTAAATGTCGGAGAGACTGCTCTCCAACCACATGAAAAACAGAGGGAATTTAATAATCTAGAGGTCCCCACTAGGCCTTTAACAAGGTCTTAATATACCTTCCTTTGTGAAAAGCTCTAAATCACCATGTTACAAAACATCAAATACAAACCTATGACCACAATATCTGGCATGGGACAGGCAAATTAGACATGGGGTTAAACCACTTTAGTGGGTACCCAACCCTCCCCAAACCAGTGGTCAAAGGAAAAAATAAAAGAAAACAATAGCAGTAACCAACAAACTAAAAATCAAAAAGTCACTCATTCCGACTATGATTTGCAATTTTGGTTATTAATTTGCAGATTGTGTTCAGGTGGACATATATTATAAAAATAGAAAATTTCAAACCTTGAAGCATAAAAGCCCCTAGTGTTGACTTAAAAGTAAAAAAAAGGCTTTATTTTCTTATAATCAGGAATTTAACCCTGTGCTTGCTTTCAGTAACTGAGAGCATTCATTAGAAAGGTATCTTCTTTTTGCATGTTTTTTTTGTTAAGTATATCTATTGTAATTCAGGCATTAGAAATATTTAGGTAAAATATGTAAAAGTTTAAACATTTGTGATTATCAATATGTAATAAGGAACTTCATATAGATGTGTGGTTAAGTAAAAATTGATAAACTACTACATAAACCTCCAAATGGCCTGTTTTGAATGGACCTATTTTGTTTAATGGATAGACATAATGCATATTAAATTATATCAATTAGGGAAAATTATATAATACATTATTCTAAAGTAAAAAGAATTGATAGATTTTAAAGCTCGTGTAATGTCTTTATATTTGTTTTAACCAAAATTTAATCAATTTGGTTGACAAATAGAGATGCTGAAAGGCAAAATGCAATTGTATAAAGAAAATTGAATTCAACACAGAATTAAAATTTTGCTTCTAATCCTGCATGCTGGGTATGGTAATAGACATTTGTAACAAGATTAAATAAATCATGTAAAGTCAGTTGAAATTTAAACTTGATGAATAAAAAGGATTATATGTCAGCTGTGATTACATGCAGTGTAATTCTCAGTTAATAGTTTTGCATGCATGTTTTTTATTTAAGGGTTGTCAATCACTTTTTCATAGTTGGATGTTGACAGTATTAACTGAAAGTTCTAATATTTTAGTTTCACATTTAGTACTGTTGGTTAATTTTGCATGTTGAAAATTTGTGTTTTTTCTTACTATAAGTCAGTTTAATTTGCATTTTCCCCATGGAATTATGATGGAAAAACATCAATTTTAAAGAAAAAAAATCCTGCATTAAAGTAAGAATGTGGTTTGAGGTCTTCTTATACAATTATATTGTACATATATACATTAAAATGTTATATAAATTTATTGCAGAGTGAGTATTTTGCTATTTCATCATGTTTAAATTTTTACAAACCAGCTTACATATTACAACAATTATTGCACAACAGATTAGATGTACAATCAGTGAAAGGAATAATATTTATTATTATTAATTTTTCAGTGAACAACAGTCCAAAATGATACAAGATAGGATCAGTTTTGTGGAGAAACATTTTGGACATTTATGTGACACAATGTCTTCTATCACAAGAAAGTGTGCCAGGTTACGAGATAAAGGTAGTGTTTAAATTGTCATTCTGGAGACCAGGTTCAGATTTCAACTGTCCCAAAAGGGTGGTCTTTCAAGACAGATTGCACTGTGAATGAACTAATGCATGTGGAGTGCTAATTTTATCATCAATATAGTGGAATTTTCAATAGTTTCTTAAAATTGAAATAGATAGGAACTAAAATTCACTTTGATAAAGTACTTGTATTCATTTTTTGGTGTTTAAACTACAAAACATTACATGGTTTGGTTTTAATGCTTATCAAATTCATCAATTTGGTGATATAAAGCTTGTCTTAAAAATTAGATGAAGAAGATTAAAAATTGTATGATGTTATGCCTTGTTCACACAGACATTTAATTTAAATTTTTAATTTAATTTAATTTTTATGCCCGCCTGTGACCCCACCCCGGCTTGCTGTTCCTGCTGCACCAGTAGGATTTTGTTTTGTGACTTTGCTTCTCAAACATTTGTCAACTGATAAATTTTCTCAAAAAAATCTGTCGCCACAAACCAAATAAAACCTAATATTGAAATAACGAGTCCAAAGGGGAGTGGGCATAATGCATTGAACGTGCATTTGAATGCCAGTTGACAAGGTCAAACAAGTTCACACATAAATAAATTGTGAATTCAGTGGGTATTGAAACATTAAATGTTTGCTTGATGCCTATTCATTATTGCAAATTAATTCACTTAATCAAGTACGCAGCACTTGATATTAGTTTAAAATCTGGAAATAATTAAAAATTGGATTCATTTATAATTTTTTAAATATTTTGAAGACTTACTTTTTGTAGATTGTTGCTGACTTGTTTATTATAATATTTTCATATTGTAGGTGATGAACTTGCAAAGAATTTAGTTGATTATACAGAGGCAGAAACAATGAATCCAAGTATTGTAAGAAATGTCAGTGAATTTGCTTCCAACATATCATCCATACAAGACTATAGACAAGCACAAGTAAATAGTTGTTAACTTTAAAAATTTTCCCTGACATTAATTATTTTACTGCTGTAGATATCTTTTACAACAATTTAAATAATGTTAATTTTAGTTACCAGGGTACTCAGTTTTATTAGAAATTTAATTATATATAGCAGCACTGTCAATTAGCATTGAATACATAAACTGGTCATTTCACTGATTTAGAATTTAATAAAATGTTTTAATGAAGATAAATCCAGGAAAGATGTGGATTGTGTCTCTAACATATATTCCATATTTAAGCTTTAAAAAAGAAATGCATGGACAAGACAGCTAAGGGCATCAATTTTCTGTCCTTTTCGTTTTATACACAACAGATATAATATGTTAATTAACCTGTGTTTGTGTTCAAATAATTGAATAAAACATATGTTAAAAATATTTTTTTTTTCACATATTGAAATGAAATAACTCATACAATTTAAAAAAATGTAACCACTATATAATTTTTGGATAATTTAGTAATTTGATAAAAGTGAGACATGTGAGAAGCAGTACCAGTATTATTGGTTGATTTTAGAACCTAAAAATATAGTTAGATATTTAATTTATAGAAAATTAACTCATTTTTATAAATCCCTATTTTCAGGTTTTGAGGCTAGACACTAAAGTTGTACAACCATTAATGAACTATGGAATAAAATGTAAACAAACAAAAAATGACTTGAAAGCTGCATTCTCTGCTCAGGAGCGGGAACAATCTCAAAAGAAACGATTAGAACAGTTACGACAGAAAAGTCCTGGTGATAGAAATAAATTATCAATAGCTGAGACAGAGTTACAGAAAGCTAGTGTGGAGGCATCTAGGATATCAAAGGCATTACAAGAACAAATGGATAAGTTTGAAACAGAAAAAATTAGAGACCTCAAGGTAGGCTCATTTATCTTAATCCATTTTGTACACCTAGTCCCTTTATTTTAAGGCCAAGTTTTTTTGAAAGCCAAATATGGCTCTTTGTTTTGTTCTTTTATGGCAGAGAAATTGGTGTTGTATCCAAACATCAATACAGATTATTTGTTTAGTTACTGATGTTGATTCTACCAATTTTATAAACAACTTCAGTCAGTTTTCTTTTCAGGTCTTTTAAAACAGCAGCTGGACATTTAAAATTTAGGCTTTAAGATAAATTTGTCTAGAGTAAGTTATAAGTCACATTTAAACAGCTATTTAAATGTACACCTGTTTGTTTTAAAGAGATAAAAAAAAACTGATTTTTTTTTAAATTGATAGAAATTCTTTTTTTTAACTGAATGATATATAGGTAGTTATTTTAGACGAATACAGAATCAATATTGCATCTTAATTTTCTTATCTCTTTAAGCCTGCCTCCACAAGGAAACTTATTTAGTTAAAAATTCATGGCCTTTTTAAGAGAAAAGAACTGAATCACATTATTAGGCAATGTAAGATGGTTCTTAGACACTGCGGTCTCCTTGAAATTCCTGTTCCTCGTGACAGTTTTTTTTTTGCAGTATTAGCAAATATCTGTCTACCTACTCAATTTTTTTTCAGGAAGCAAAAAACTCTTTCATTTAACCAAACAACTTTTTTTTGCTTAGGAGGAAACCATAGCATAGCAAAATAATTATAACAGTTCCATAATCTTATCAGTTTGCAAATATATAAATAATTCATCTGATACAATATATATCAGTAAGAAAAGCAAGAAATATAATAAATCTAAGGTTTTAATGACACCAGACAATGGGTCATTTCAGTGTAAATATTTTGGATTTTTCTTAGAGTCAGTAAGTGCATAGGAGCACATGCATTGTTTTTTATAAACAATGAAATGTTTATCCAGTATTTTTGTGCGATATTCAATAAAATTTTGTTAAATTTTATTGCAAGTAAGAAATTATTTACTATACACATACAGATATGTATATTATAAAGAGATAAGCATCTTACTTGTTCCAGTAAAAATGTTTTCACCTAGCCCATGCAAACCACTGTAAATATGAAAATTATTAAGCATGTTTACTCCTCAGTTCAAAAATAAGGCTTTCGTAAGGTTGTGATATCTTTTGTGATCTTTTTTATTGTAACAAAATAAGCAGAAATAATTGATTGCTTGTTTTTGAGATATAAGCATTAAAAAAATTAGTCGGAAAAGGGTTTTTCTTGATTTTCCTTAGAGTTTGTCTTAGTAGGTTTTTTCTATTAAAACCAGTGAAAATGACAAGAATTTCATTAAAAAATTGTCAAGTGTTTAGGTGTCTATAATAAAAGTAGGGGTCACTTGACAAAAAAATGAATGATATATCAAAAGGATAATACAAGAGGAGTTAGAAAATCATTTAACACTGGGTGGACATCAGCAGCAAACATTCCTAAGAAACTGAAATGAGTTATACAAAAAAATCTTTTCTATGAATGCATGTGGAGTTTATATAATTTGTATCTTGTATTTAATTGAATACTTCAGTTTTAAGTTATATAGTGATTATCTCACTGACTAGTATTTGTATCATTAACATCACTTAAAATATTATATTGTGCAATCATTATTTCTTTTTTTTTCAGAAAATTATGACAGATTTTGTGAATATAGAGATGGCTTTTCATGCTAAAGCATTGGAAGTATATACACAGTGTTTTAATAACATTTCTGCAATAGATATAGATGAAGACATTGAGGCAAGTTAATCTGACAGTCTAATTTGACTTTTAAGTTCAGTTTAAATTTAAAAATAGTTTTTGACCACATGTTCTTACACTGATGATAGGTCAACATCTGCATGTTAAGTACATGATAAGTTGAATGCACCAAATTCATTGGCTTATATTTTGGGTTCATTAGTTCAGAATTTCATCATTCTGATTGTTAGAGCCTATTAGTATCTGGATCCAGTTTGCTGTGCATTTTTTGCTTGCATACTGATATTGAGGAAATCAGGGGACATTATATGTAGACAACCTATAAAGCTAATATTTATAAATTTATCTTTATATGTGC
>JAULBM010306086.1:0-14436 GCA_032357055.1 Geukensia granosissima
CGCTTAGAATATTGATCAGGTATCCAGATAAGTCTTGGAGCCGGCAAGAATGCAACGAATAAAGGTTCTAAGTTTTGATTATTCTATTTAATCACAGTCCATTATTAATCACATGATGTTTACGAAAAAAACTGGTGCAGACGAGTTCTGGATTATATATTTTGAAATTATGGTTCGTTTATATAAAATAGACTTTTAAACGCCAAAAAAAAAAAATGGTTTCAATTTTAATAAACATAAAAATCATGAAATTTGTCGCCTCTCAGGAATCTACAATTTCAAAAAAAAATTATAAATCTACTTATATTTGATGAAACTTTTTGACCGGATGTTAAATTTAAAGAAAACGGATGTGTTATTGGGAATTCTGTTTTTCACTTATTTACCATCAAATGTCGTCTTTTTCACGTTGATCTATGAATGTGAAAAAAGAAAGATATTAAAATCACCAGGAGCCTGCAACATAATGTGTTTTATCTTAGTATTTTGTCTGTTAATTCGTATCAGGTATAGGATGAAAAAATAAGTAAAGAAAAATCCGGATAAAGTATTTACATGTAGTTGCATATTTCAATTTCATCTTAGTTAATTGATTGATCTATGTGTTTGAGTTCGAAGATGGCGTCCGTTTTCAAATTAGCAAAATGGGTTTTATTTCTCCGTATGAATTTTTGGAGAGCATCTGGTCTTTTATCAATACAATTTTACTCTGCGTTCTTATATACGTTGTTTATATCATAAATATTTCCAAGTATCACATACTTTGAAAAAAGATGTAAACAATAAAAATTAATAATAACATGAGAGCTAATCGGAAAAGCCCTAAACACACAGATATTGATTTGACAAAGGGTTTCTATTATTTTTATTGTAGAGTTCTGTACATAAGATTAATTCATTTATTATAATATAAACAAAGGTTTTAAAATTACATTTTACATTTTGTATCTCTAGCAGTCGAATAAAATTCCATGTCTAGCATAACATGCAAATAACTGGTGTAATATCAAATAGTTGTCCATCTGGTTGCTGATGAAACAGTGCTAAATATTTACAGGATAAGGAGTAGATGGGGCATAGTCTGTCAAGCGTAGTGGCGACTTTTTATAAATTTAATAATACAATGTATTTTTACGCCTGTCACGCCTCTTCTGCTATCCAATGAATATGTTAAAAAGTATCTTGGCTTTATCTTTAGCACACATATTCAGCAACGCTTTTCAAAACTGCCTTATCAAGCGTATATTAATGAATTATCTGCTTGTACATGATGTATTTGGATTTTGTATTATTGGCATTTTTCTATGTAAACGGTATGATTCAATAATTCAAATGTGTTTATAACTGTATTATTCGTGCTAAATTTTCACCTTTCGCATTGACAAAAAGGAGATATTATTAAAAAATAACATAATCAAATAATCATAATACAATCCGTTCAAAATCAGAAAGAAGTGCTTCCTAAGATGTGCATAGTCTAGGTTACTAGGCAGTCATCTAATTTGAGTGAAATCATATTTCACATTGTGCCAATATAACAGGATCTTTCATCTATCCACTGTTTCCCCCACAAATATAATTATCATCATGAAACGAGTGAAAACTATGACTAAACCCTATTTAATTCAGTCAATATGTTATTCGTTGGACCTTATTGTACAGCCTTCAAAAATATTAGTTTATGCACTAATCTTGATGTAATTTTCTGGTGTTTTTTCAAAATATCATATTTTCTTACTCAAAGTTTTGGAAGAGTTATTCGTCTTTTTTTGGCCATTTTTAAAAGCAAATCTTTCAAAATTATTCTGATTTTTACTGACAAAATAACAAAATATTTCGACAAATACTTTTAGGGGATTGGGGGTTGTCTAGAATTTTTGAAACAGTAGTGGGTTGTGAATTCATAACATCAACTGAGGTGCCTCGCGAGCGCAGCATGATACGACCGCAGCACGTTGACATGTGAATGGTGAAAAAAATGAACTTTTGGTAAGTGTTGACATAGTATTTTGTTTGACACAATAATGTGCTAGACGCAGTATATAGCTGGATACAGTAAAGTGCTGGACACAGTAATATGACTGGTTAAGTATTCATTTCACTTTTATTATTCTCAAAATCAGTGTCACTGTTGGTAAATTTGTCATCAGGAATCATTTGAAAAATAATCACCAAATGCAGATGAAATATAAAATTTTTCCATATTATTCGAAATCTTATCCCCCTACTTTGACATATTTTAGCTCAGAAACGGTAAGATATACAGAATTCTGTTTATATACTCCTACAATCTCTCATTGAGAGGACTAAAATACAGAACCCCATCAAAATCAAATGAAGAATAAATAATACTCATCTCCTGCAAAATCTCTTTGATCCTTTTATACAACAATCGATAGTGATAGACAAAAAGGCTTGGTGTATTTTTTTTTTTTTTGGAATCAGAAAAATCGGATGAAACTAATTTTAAACTAAAATTAAAACTTTTCCATATTTTACGAAATTGGTTCCCCAACCTTAATCGACACTTTTTGCTTGAAATCGGAAAAAGGAAGCGAGAAAAGCCGTTGCCATACTACTGACATACTACCCTTTGACTCCTTTTTTTACACAACAATCACCTATATCTCAACAGTAAGAGATAATATACAGTCCGACAAAAGTTAACCGCCGCCCTTTATTTTTTACTAATAATAATTTTCATTTTAAACCTGGAATTGAAATAGATTTAAATTTATACCAAGATACTTTTATGTATTAATATACAGGTTAAACTTTAGGTTGAAATTTGGGTGAATTAGCAAGTCGTATGATTGGTTAATTATTTAAAAAGGGGGAAAATTTAGCAACTTCAGAATGCCGACAAAACTTTTCTCGAGAAATCAGTTTTTCACAATTTAAGAAACCGTATTGGTCATAAGAATTTCAGAACTTTTAAATGAACATATTGGGCAGCTTCATCACATATATTTAATTAATAACGCATATAACCACCATGATTTCTATCAAGTTCCCGTACCCGCCTACTCATTCCAAAAACCAAACAACGAAGCCTGTCTTGTGGAAATCTCCGCCATTCCTCCACTATTGCGTTGGTCAATTCGGCAATACTGGGACAACGTGGAACGCGCTGGTTCAATTTCCGACCAATAAAATCACAAACGTGTTCAATTGGGTTCATGTCCGGGAACATGGCAGGCCACTCAAATGTATCAATCGCCTCTTGGTTGCACTTACAAATTTAAATTTGGGACCAAATTTTGGCATGACAAATAAAATGTAAGGCAGGTTTTAGGCTACCTTTTTTTGTTTTTTGTAGCTCTGATGGCTATACATGTATATATATTTCAAATATACAGGCCTCATAGATTTGGTGGATATCGGTAGTTATTTAAAAAAAAAACAACAATTTAGCTGTTTCCACATCAACCAGACTGCTAATATTTCCCTTTAAAACACAAGGTTTTGGCTAATGCTCAGCAGATTTTTACATCTCAGTAAGGTAGGAAAGGAAACTTCAATCCACATCTGGTAAAGCTTTCTGGAAAGGACACTTACTCCAGTTTAAATAAATAAAATAAAAAACATAGGCTTTTCAGCTCATTTTCTCACCAAATGCGGGAATTCGTTATCGCAGGAAATTGCAAGGAGCTGTATTATTGTACAACATTAAAACCTGTCCGGTACGAAACCAGCTTTATTAAAAACACATTTAACAATCACATCAACCAACTTTCACATTCTTATGCACTTCTGTACCATTAATTCTCTTTATTTTGAAAATCCTAAGATGTCAAAATCCGAAAATATTCTGTATCTCTCTCCTAATTAGTAAGTGCAACCTTAAGGGTAATAGTTTTGATGAAATTGCTCTTTACTATTAATTTTCTACAATTTGGAGAACTTAACGAATAAAACGATACCTATTTTTTGAAAATCGGACAAAAAAGCATTTTACAGACTTTCAAAGTTAAGGTCAAAAAGTGGTAAAGGGGAGATAATTTAACTGGATGCAGTTTTTACAAAAGCAAAACTCAAACTAGTTTATGATGAAAAAATGAATGAAAAAAGTGCACTTAATGGAATATTATTAGATAAATTTTATATTTTTGGTTCAGATTAAGCTAAAAAAGTAAAAACTGATGTCCCATTTACTTAGTAGAATGCATGGAAAACAGTTGTAAATGTTCAAAATAACCAGAATTTGACCTCCATATCCATTGTGCTTCATATGAAGATAGATGGTTGAGTGACTGAAAAGTTCTTAATGATAGGCTTTAAGACCTAATAAAAAAAGGATTTAGTATGATCATCGCTTTTAAAAATGCAATATCATATCGCCAACGATAAAGTTTAACACCCAAAACCGCAGTTCGCAATACAATGTTTATACTTAATTGCGGTGTTGAATTTTGCAAAATTGTTTATATTTGAATGCTAAGGCTAAAGAAAACCCCAAAAAGCTCAAAAGCTATATTTTGTCAGTGTCTGTTATTAAAAATAATCCATACTCAATGCAAAACAATGGTTTCCAGGCTATTGAAATTGGTAATGTGTCATTTTGAGTGAATTTCTGGGCATTAAAGGTTGCACTTGCCAATTAAAATTTGGGACAAAATTTTGGCATGGCAAATAAAATGTAAGCCAGGTTTTAGGCTTCCTTTTGTGTTTGCTTTAGCTCTGATGTCTATGCATGTATATATATTTCCAATATGCATGCCTCATACATTTGCTGGATATGGGTAATTATTTTAAAAAAAAACCCAACAATTAATCTGTTTCCATAGCAACCAAACTGCTAAAATTTCCCTTTAAAACACAAGGATTTGGCAAAAGCTCAGCAGATTTTGACATCTCAGTAATGTAAGAAAGGAAATTTCAATCCACATCTGGTATGCATTTCTGGAAAGGATACTTACTCCAGTTTAAATAAATAAAATAAAAAAACATAGGCTTTTCAGCTCATTTTCTCACAAAATGTGGGAATTTGTTATCACAGGAAATTGCAAGGAGCTGTCTGATTGTACAACATTAAAACCTGTCCGGTACGGAACCGGCTTATTCCGAATCCATTTCAAGGTGTATGAATGACTAAAACTGAAATATGGAAACCCATATATTAACAAAAAAACACATTTAATCATCACATCAACATTCTTATGCACTTCCGTACCATTAATTCTCTTTATTTTGAAAATCCTAAGATGTCAAAATCCGAAAATATTCTGTATCTCTCTTCTAACTGGTAAGTGCAACCTATACACCGGCTTTGTCTATTGAGTGAAACGACGGGTATTGCGCCTGATTGACAATAATGTATTTGTTTTTGTATTTTTATTGTACTTCATTCCGGGCTACTCGAAACTACGGAAACATAAAATATTTCGAAGCCGACTGATACGATCTAATACAATTACGGATTTTGCCAATTCTAATAAGGGCCCCCGTTTCTTTTATTTTTAGCACTTTTGGCGCTTACACGGGGAATACGATAACTTATTTAAAAATTACTTTTCGGTGCAAAAAAGGATTTGAACACCTTTTTGTGAAATCTAGAATCCAAGTTTGCTTTAGTAGATATATATTTACATCAAATTTAATGCACAATTTAAATCTCTCTTATCTTGAGGCATTTTTAGAATTTGTATACAATTAATTCAAGCCAAGAATATCAATTTAACTTGTAAAATGATAGGGGGAAATTCTCTTAAGTACTATCATCAATAGCCCTACAGTGAATTCTGACATCAGACAAACTTGCAAATTGTAAGATTGCATTATTTGATATTTTGTATAGACAAACCCACAAATAACAAATATTTCTTCATGCATTTTCAGAAAAAAAACATACAATAATAAGCATTAATGCCAACCATAGGAAATTCGACAATTCTAACATTTAAAATGAAGTACTCATATCCAAACGAACCGAAAAAGGCAGCAAAATTCATTTGGAATGTCATTTACAATTTGCATAAGAGGAGTAAAGCCTTCTCTTTTCTGAGGGATTTATAATCTAAAGTTTACTAGAAATTTCTCTTGAATAATATTTGGTTAAACTTGTGACAGCTGGGCTCTTGAAAACCCTTGGAAACCTCTGGTCAACCAGCAGAGGCATTAAATCAGTGGTTGCTAAATATAAGTTTTCCAATTTTAAATAAGTATGTGATGAATTTTCAAATGCTTTATGCGCATTTCATGTCAAAACTTCTCATCAGTATCATATGAACAAACCATATAAATTCCGAGAGCCCCTATATTGCCAAATGAAGCACTGATACCCAGACAAACTGAAAAAGGCAGCCACATTAAACGGGGAGGACACGACTGGTAATTCATAATTGAATTGTATATAAAAGGAATACACAGCTAATTGAAGGGTAAGATAAAGAAAGGAGACGTGTAGATAGCCAAACCAATCTCGGGAACCAGATCTAAATGGATCAGGACACAGACCGTACCAACGATATCAAAATACTTATAATATCTATGAACAATGCAGACCCCGTTATAAGACCGCGATAGACATATAATATAATTATTTGTACATGATTACATTATATGTTTCGATTATTTCCTCTATGACCTTTTCTAGGTAAAGGAGAGGTTTTGTGTTTGGTGGATTTTACAAAGAAAATGTCCTTTTAATATTTTTCGTTTTTTGTTTAGGTAAAATTGGTGATTGGAAGGACTGCTTCACCGTTTCCCAAAATGAGAGATTTGACGAAGTCTACAACAGGGAAATGAAAGATGTAAATGTTAAGTTTATTTACGAATCAAGGACATGATAGTATCAGTTACTTACAATTCTGATTATATAATTATATAATTTTATCATATTAAACTAGACTGATGTAATCTTAAAGAGCACATAATTACCTATCCTTCGTAAAACCATTAGGCAAAATGCACTGGATGAATGAAACATCAGCAAGTTAAATAAACTTTTTTTATTCTGGAGAAGATTAGCCCACAGATTTTCAGTTTCTGAATTGATTTGCGGGTATTTCCTGTATTTCAAAACAATATAAATTAATATACTATTTTGTAGTTGTTGTTCGTCAACCGCAGATGTTATATTATTTCGCATTTGTCAAGTGTCCTCTTTGTAAAACTTGTCAGGTCTTAATGGCTCATAAATTTTATGCTTTTTTGAGTATTTTGCAAAGTAGTTGGACCTTTAATTACTGAAAGACTCGAATCCCTTGGTCAAGGAAAAATATTTAAACTGACTACAACTTTCATTTAGTAATCATTTGCAAAAATTCTTAAGTAAAATTTGATTAACAGGCTTACGGTTAACTTTGAATATTGCTGAAATACTACACAAGAGGCATTAAACAATAAATAATTTTGTTATTTGTTCACCATATGTGCAATAGATAAGGTCGATTGTCGTGTTTTTATGTGTAGTTTTATACTTTTTATTTTGGGGTCTTTTACAGCTTTTGTTATGGTATGGACTCCGGTATATTATTGAAGGTCGTAAGGGGACCTGTAGAAGTTCAAATTCGACTGCCATTTGGTGGATTCCTGTCTCTTGGAAAATCATGCAACATCATCTGTTTTCAAATGAAATCGTCAGTCAGGTCGTCATATTTCACCTTTGTTATAATGGTGATGCTAAAACATTGAACAATTCTAAATTCAGTGATCTTCCATCCCATATATACCCCATAAGAACTAGAAATAACAGAGACCATATATATATATATCTAAATTTGTATATTTGTATGATACTAAGAAATATTCTTTAAAATTGACCAAAAGTTTCAATCATTTCCAAGATTTACGGCAAACAATTTGTTTATGGTAAACTTCTCATAGTTACGTATTTATTTGCTTCCCTTTCCTTTGGTTTTTTGTGTCACATATAATTTGTTACCCTAGTGCCTTTTCCAAGTTTCACGATGTTTTAATATAGACACATCAAAAATATTCTCAACAAAACTGAAATGCTTTCTTGTTAAGAATTTATTATAATTGTCATCATGAATTTGTTGATCCGTATGGTAGTAATAGTGTATGATATTTACTTGCTTGCAACTAAGGAAAAAATGCCTCTCCTCGAGTATGCGTTAGTACAGTTGTTGTGAATGTCGACAGTGGATACTCACTCCTTAGTTACACCTTGCCTTAGTTCTATTTCATTCAGTTATGTAGAGCATTGGCCAGGTAATTATTGTTTGTTTGCTTTGCGGTCAGGAATTTATTTATTAATTAGTTTATCAAAAATACATTATGGTTAGCCAAATTAATTTTTTTGAATAAATTGTGTTACGGACTATATTTTCTCACATCTTGGAAATAGTATTCATGGTTTTGACGGATTAAAATTTCTCTGTCTTACCCTGTGTGTGGATGACAAGCTACACGCATTTATTCCTGCTAAATTCATTTTTATTGATAATTACCACAATATCGATTAAATTGTGACATTAATTTATTCAACATTGGTAATTTGTATTTTAATTCATTCATTATAATATAAAATACTGACGTAACATCGAGGCATGTATATTGTGTAAGCACGTTGTTTTTTCAAAAGTGCAAACTTTTTCTCGCGTTCATTGTCTGTTAAGTTGCATTATGGTAACAATGGCGTTCAGCGATTTTTTTGTGTATTTACGATATAAAATGTTCGGAAAGGAATCAAACACCACCTACAGTACAAGACGGAAATTTCCAGACAGTCTCCGGTAAGATTTCTTACCATTGAAATCTTACCCTCGGATGCCTAAAATTTTCTTGACTTGTAGTTTAGGTGTTGTAAATTTCTATATTACTCCGCCTTCCATCTGAGTCATATTCATTATTCTCTTCCTAAGTTGGAAAAGATTTGTTTTAATCTCAGTCTCCCGCAACCAAGTCAATGGGTGATAAATAACCATCATATTTTATCTTAATACCACAAACAGATGTATTTTAGGTTTCAAAAGTCCAATTTTGATTTCTGGTAATAAGCTAAATCTGACCCCAAGATTAAGCCCAGGAGAAAACAAAGATAGGCGTGAGATTGGTCAATATAAAAAACCAAACTTATCATTAAAAGATTTGTTATCCAGATATTGTATTTCGCCCGAAATCGTCCATAATCGGGCCTTATTTCAAGTCATTTTTTTTTCTAAATGATTGCTGAATTCACATTTTTACATTGCTTGTAGTTTAACATCATTTCTGCATAGCGCGGTGTAAAAATGTACAATATGTGTGTTATTTAAAGTCAATTTCAAAAATGCAAATTTCCACAAAATTGAGCTTAAGCGGCTTCATTATTTGAAATTTGGTTTGAAATGTATCAAAATGTATAAAATCTCTACCCATTAGAACAGCCTCAAGTTTTCTACAAAATTTCATGACAAAATATCGAGAAAAAATTAGACCTGGGCACAGTACCGTATTATCTGTAAAAATCCAAGGATTTTTTTTTCACTTTTTAGGCTGGGGTGCCCTCTGGAAAAAAACTCTGAAAATTTCACAGTAATTCAACCTTAAAATATACGTTGTGTTTTACGTAACATATACATTTGTACATCTTCAAGGCATAAATTTGTCGGATTTGGGTAATTTTTGTCTACCGTATAGGTTACAATCGCCCAATTATGATTTCTGGTAATTAACTTAATCTGACGCCAAGATTAAGCCCAGGAGAAAACAAAGATAGGCATGAGATTGGTCAATATAAGAAACCAAACTGATCATTAAAAGATTTGTTGATAATCGGTTAATAGAAAATTTTCGGTTTTTGAGACAGGGGTCCAATATTTTTTGAAAAAAAGGTAAAATGATAATCACGGGAATATGACGAAATCCCTACAAAGGGGTTGCCCCTTTTTACCCTCAATTTTCGAATACAAATTTTCTTCGCTAATTTGAAGTATATCATGTCTGCATAGGTTTTCATAAGTTTTATAAAGGAAATTCTACTTTTTCTATTTGAGATTCATGCCAAATTAGGTGACCCTCCTATGGAGATAGCATTACGGTATAATTGACTATTTAAACCTTTAAGTTCGAAATACTAGTACTAGGTCTCCATCATCACGACTGTAACAAAATCTTATTGGCAGTGTCTGTAAAAGATGATTAAGTTTATGAAAGAGATGTAGAAAAACTAGTTGCATTCGATACAAATAAACTCTTTTTATCTCCCTTACATGACAGAAGATTGTCATTTTATTATTTTAAACAACGCTTTGTCTTATACACTGAAATACAAGAAATCTTTACTTATTGACTGACCATTCGCAAAATATGGTTATTTATATACTAGTTAGTAATATTCTTTATTCGGAGATGAAATAAAACGTTGGTTCATAAGGGGTAGTAACCCATCCCATCCAAATAAAAAGATGTATATGTAAAAATATTTTACTTTAAGCCACAACGCAAGTCCAAACTCTCAACCTTGTCGTTGTAAACAAGTGAAAAGTTAAGGCCAAAATTGAGAGGTTTTGTTTCCTCTGAACTTACAAAAGATACCACCGCTTACATTTGAATTTAATGGCAAAGTCCATGTCTTGCTAATACAACTAAAATAGGAGATGCACTTATCTGTATCACCTACCAAAGTCTCAGAACCAGTTTAAATCTGAGAACGAGTTGATCACAAAGTGTAACCTTCTAATATTGATGAAAATTACTAAGGTATCATATCCTAAAATCTAGGAAAATTAAATGGTGCATGCATGTATTCAACAAATGTTGAAAGATTCAACTCCTATCGGATTGAAGGTGTAGAAAGAGATGATCAAGCTTACAATTTAAACACACCAAATACTAAATGATGATTGATTTAATTCTCCGAACGCATACTCGACTAACAAAAAACATCTAATCTAGGTGTGTTTCTCGAATGCATAATGGAGTAAAACAACACCTCATAAGGTTGAGGGAATAAGGGAAAACCAAAGGGGAATGCATTGATTACTTTATCTGTAGTTACCTATGATTTAATAATTCTTTACAGAGTAGACATATAGATTATGTGCCTTAAATAAATTTAATATTGCAAATAAAAAGACAAACTGTATTTGGAAAAAAAATAAGATTTGGAAAAGTAATTAAGAGTCTTATTTATTTAATTTACCCCTCCTCCCCCCAAAAATATAGAAATTAAAATAGTCATTTTAAATATAATTTTGTTATGGCTTCATATAGGACAGCAAATTTATTAAGGATATGTTGAATTGTTGAATTAAGAATTAAAAATACTTTCTAAGTGAATTGTAAATAATTCTTTAAAACTAATCTGTGAATGTATATTATTTATCACAGATATAAACGTTACAAGCTGCTAAAGTATTCATACAGCCTTAGATACAAAAGTTCCATATGAATAAATATGTAGAAATTTGGTATGCTATATGTACTTTTCAAGGAGTGACCTTTAATCAGTAGCAACCAAAAAGAAACAAAAACACAGTAAGTCCATGATCCAACATAGAAAGAATCACTCAAATCCATCAAATCGGAATGGAAAGCCAAATCGAACTGCAGGGACAAATACTCAACTATTAAGTGGAATAAATTACGAAGCCTTTCTGAATTTTCAGTGGTTAAGAATTTTAGCAAATGCAGCATATATTTATTAATCAATGTCTGACAAATGCACTGATGAATAGCTTCCGGGACCTCTAGTCCACCAGCAGAGATATTGACCCAGTGGTTTCAAAATAAAAAATTTCCAATGTTGAATTGATATGGAAAATTTGGTATGCTATATGTACATTAACTCTTGAACTATACCAGCTGCAAAAAGAAAACATAAAGCTTAGTTTACTCTATAATTGCACAGTAACTCCTGTACAGTCTATTAACTTGTTGAACAAAGAAAGTTAAGAAATTGTATATTATTTGACAAAAAAAAAATTAACAACATCGATGGATGGCACAGTAAGTCAACGAAGATGAACCAACATTCAAATCCAAACATATTTGCAGCAATCAAGATGCTAAAGATGTACGGAACGCAAATGACATTACCTGGATACAAGGACAAACTGTTGGAACTATCCGACCCCATGCAAATAAGTACCTCGACATCGACACCGACTAGCCAGCCGGGCTCATCGGTATAATGACTAACGCAGACTCAGCCTCAAACCTCTTGCATCTTAGTTAGGTGTCATTTGTATATTGACTATGTGATCTTTATATATTATTGTTTGTTATAATTTTGATCTGTTATACAAATTGTATTTAATTGAATTGTAGAATCAACTTTAAAATGTGTATTTCTCCTTTTTGCCAAGACCAACATACAAAATGTACCAATATAGATGAAAACAACAAGACTAAGTAAATTATCAACAAAATTTCAAATATATCTTTTTTTCCATAAAAAATAGGCATTTCGATAATTGCTACCTGATATTTTCACAGTACCACTTTGCTGGCCTCTAAATTCCTATTCCCGAACGCCTACTCAACTAAAACAAGTTAATCACATTTAAGGATGTATAAATGTTGTTTTGCAGGAATAAGCTGTATTTCTTTTTATTATTAATTACGGAGTGGTGTCGCAGTAAATAGCAGGTATCTGAATTTAGCTTCGTTTTTCGATTTGAATTGATATAAGTACTTTTGATATGTTATTTACGCCTTCGTTATTTCATGGGTTTGGATATTAAATCATTCCTTGAAATTTCTGTAAATAATGCTTAATAAAATACATAAGATTAGCTAAGAGATTTCAAATAAAACACTCAAATCTTAAAATAAAAAATGTAGCTCCTTTATCCGACCTAAATGGGTCTTGCATTACTTTGAAAATAGGCAGAAGGTCTGATTTTGGAGGAGAAAGCAATTGGATCTGTAAAAAAACAACAGAAATATAAATGAACAACACAGCAATGAGAATCACTCAAGTGTATCAAGAATCCGAGAGAGAAAAGATCTTAGTTTCTATGAATCCTTCAAAAAGGATGATTTGATAAGGTTTATTGCCGCCAATTACTTAGAAGGAAAGAAATGCCACCTCAAAGATCAAGTAATAACAATATGCGGCGGGTTCAACTCTTATGTGTTTATGCCAAAAGGTAAAAAGCATAATAAATATACGTGTTACTCCAGCTTTAGTTTTTAGTGTATTGTTGTGTGTTCCATGTTTGTCTTTCCTTTCATTTTGTTGGCCATGGTCTTGTCTGTCTTCCGATTTCTGTCTGCCCCTTTGGTATCTTCGAATTCCTTTTAAATTACTAAGAGATACAATTAACCGTTATAGAAAGCATTACATTTATCTAGAAATGTGGAAAATGAAAAAGAATAAATCTCAAAAAATTTTTTAAAAATGATTGATTGATTAGCGCTTAACGTCCAAGGGCCAATATTTCATCTATATTCAGAACAGAAAAAGTTACACACTAAAAATTAATATGTGGACTGTTAGCAGGGGACCGGTAAAGGTCAGACTTTTAGACTAAGCTTGAAAAATTACGATTCAGTAGGATTGAAATTTTGAAAATATAGCTTTTCATCTTGTCGCCTACTTACTACTCCAAATGGAGCTGTTCCAAGTGTTGAATGTGCTTATAACGTAGCATTTTCTCATCACTTAACATTTTTTAAACGTCTATATATCTGGATGAATGGAAAATTCCAGAGACAACCTTTTTAGGGGGACGAAGATACGTAGTGTCTTTTTTTACCCGGCACAACCTTTGCGAAGGGGATGTTTACACATACGTCCAGCAGAGAATACCATAACAGACGTGCGCATTTGGAGTTAAAACACGGTGTAAATGAGAAGAACCTGTTGTTATACACTCTCGAGGGTGTCACGCCTCTCAAAATCATTTCTAATTGTATACGCAAAACGTAGAATAATTTGACTATGCAGGGTTAAATGATGCGAGGAAAGCAAAATTGCTTTATAACATGGGATGTATTCAGAAACTGCCCACAGTTTTCTTAAGTCTGTTTTCATGTTTAAACGTAGATTTAGATCAATTAATAAAATTGTATACTTAATATTGTAGAACAAGACTTTGATATTAAAACAGCCTATAAAGTGATGTCCACTTACCAGGACTCCTGAAAAAAATTATATCTCAAATTGTCCTCTGTTAATTACGTTCGCAATAAAAAAAAAATACCATCGGTGTGAAAAGTTAAAAAGTGTGTTTTTTTTATTAAATAACGTGAAATCCATTTCCGACTATGAAGGCAAACATCAATGTATAACTTGCAATTATTCGTAGTTTTCGATTGAGGTAGATTAACATTGATTATATGTTTTTTATTAATGCTTTTAATAATTAATCAAGCGAGCATTATTTATCGGTACCACATGATCAATCTATTATGGTGATTGATGTTTTGAAGCAAATAAATAGTATTAGCTTTGTACATGGAAAGGTAACCCCCGAGGGCGGCCGGGGTATAGAAATAGGCCGTTCGGTTTCTCCGCCTGCAGGTAGAACCCCTGCTAAAGGG
>JAULBM010306097.1:0-14435 GCA_032357055.1 Geukensia granosissima
GAAAATAAATAGCTTTTTAAAAGACTGTCATAAATATGTAGTGCTTTACATAGAAGATAAAAAGACCAGAAAAAAATATGGGTCAATGTGCTACTTTTTGAGATATAAGGCTTCGAAAATTTGGCGGGAAAAAATTCTCTAGATTTTTCATACATTTAAAATTGGCCACTTATTTCTAAAACAAACTATGAAAATATAAATAGAATTTCGCAATATTTTCAAAAAAGACTCTTTACACTTTATAAAATAAGAATGTAAAAAGAAAAGTGTGGGTTAATGGGCAAAACATTTTAATGCACATAAATGGATAAAACCAGAGGATTCAGAAAATCTGACAAAAAATCAGAAAGATGAGCAACGAACATCCTTAAACGGTTAAAATAACTAAATCTGACAGATTTGATCAAAAAGTTCAATAAAGCCTTAAAGATATGATATTATAATTTGCAAAAATGTAAAACTTCAATTCTATACAAACATTTATTTTTGGGGCCTAAAACGGTCCTTACCAAACCTACTCCTTTGAGGGTAAGTGCTACACTTTGTTTTTTTTGAGGATGGAAAATTTTCAAGTCGTACCAAAGGACGAGGGTTGTTAAGGTCCATGTTTGTAAAAATGAAAATGAGCTTATATCTATACAATATTTCATATTTTTTGCATTGAATAATGTCTATAAAAAGCAAATCAAATTTAGCATATTTAGTTCTACAATGGTCACATGGCACATAGAAAATGCTTTAAATGTGAAAATACGAAGAAATCAATTAAACTATGCAATATTTGGTGCTATCCTGTCGATTTTAATATAGATCGCACTAAAACATCACAATCACACTTAGCACAATTAAAGATTTATCAATTAAAAATGCTTGGTTAAAATGTCTTTCTGATGGTTTTGTGCAATCATATTTATATTGAACAAAACACAAAAAAAAATTAATTACTTTTACAAAAAATTTTTAATTCTTGTCAAAATATCCAATATATCTTTTCATATTGTCGAAATGACGAAAAGAATACAAGTTAAATTAAAGAATTATTAAAATACAAAATTGAGTACTTTTACAGAAAATTTTTAATTCTTGTCAAAATAGTCGAATATATCTTTTCATATTGTCGAAATGACGAAAAGAATACAAGATAAATTAAAGAATCATTAGAAGTCATTTATTTAACAGCATTTTCAAAACAACATATTATTTGTCTCAAAATCTATGATTTGGGCAAATATGGGGCTTAATGTACCTACTGCTTTGCTTCAGAATAAAGATAATTACTGGAGAAATAAAAAAATCAATTTTCAAAACATTCTCTTTAGAACCTCTTTTAATAATTTGTCGTAAATTGCTTATATTAAGAAAAATCTGAAATCAAAATTTGGCTAGAAAAATAGATTTGCGGAACTTTTTTGACTTATATTGGTGCAACTGTTCATTAAAAAGATGTTTAATACAACACTGTTACAAAATAGCAAAATTGAAATCCTATTTTTTTTTCTTTTCAGTCAATTTTTGTCAGGGGTAGGGGTAAATTTGTAGCCATTACAACTAAAAATAGGAGAGAAAGCCTAAATAGTTAGTCTCATTTGAAGGTAATGCCTGCAGACTGCGGACAAGTAATGGCGGTGTCATGCTTCTCGAAAACATACTTACCTTGAAAATAAAAATCTGAGGGTGGTACTATCTCAAAACTTTTCTTGGGAACATCTTAAATCCAATAATAAAGAAAGAACCTGTTATATAAACAATCAAATGTGGTAGAGTCCAGTGGGTGAGGTGAACGGAAGGTCGACCTAGTTCACGGAATAATAGAGTAATATAAATTAGCCCCTTTTGATGTTTTATCCACATTAGTGGGCCAAAATCATGGTTTAACAACCCTTGCCATTTCCACTTACGGAAATCCGAGTTGCCTACAGACCACCTTCGCTGCATTATCGTCAAACTTGTCTCGACAAACGGTTCCTGTAATACCATTTCGTGTAATTTGTACCCTTCCTTTGGATTTTGTAGATCCTGTACCAGCCAAACTAATTGTTATGGTCTGACCTATGGCAAAAGCAGCAGATAATTGATATTTTATATTTTAAAGCAAAATAAGACAATTTACAACAAATATAACATTGTCTGCTTTTTTCCATTATGGAAAGTAGTTTCTAGTTTTTCCAAATAACTCTTTTCTGGCTATATGCATTTTCATTCGATTATATAATTCATAAACTAGATTGAACGTTCTCTGAATCAAGGGCTCCAATTATCATGACTCGCTTGCATGATTAGCCATTAGGCAACATTTCATTGATAATCAAAAGCAGCCTGATACTTTTTGTAAACATCTGAGTATGTTGTTTTAACCTTAGGGATCTTTTGCAAATTTTCTGTAAAATGCTGTTAAGTAATTACTGCATATATGAGTATATGAACACATTCTAAAAAGGACCAATTAGAATAATGAGATGTGGCAAACTTTTCCATAAGACCGCCATATAAAACTTGAAAACTACAAATATTTTCAGGTTTCTCCAAGTCCTTTAACAATGGACAAACATCTTCACCATATTGCAAGCCGTAAAAGGCCACAAAAATCAAAATGTGACAATATTCAAATGGCCACAAAAATCAAAATGTGACGATATTCAAATGTAACAAGTACCGATCAGAAAAGTAAACAATGCAAAACAAGTAAAATTTAAGCACAAAAACAACGACATCCGCTAGATTCCTTGATTACGGACAGGAAAAAAACGACAAAAAACTTTAAAAACCAACTGCATTAAGATTTAACTTTTGAAGTTGTTACATTGTACGCTGACATTCACAAATATATATGAGAAACAAGATGTAGCTACCTCGAAAAATGACTCGATGTTTCTGACAGCTTGTTCAAAATCCAAACACATTTTATATTAAACCTGGTTGTCTTAAACGAAGACATTAATCAACACACGTCCGGCTGGATTTAGTGTAAAAATATCATTAATAGCCAAGAAAAACAAGTTATTGTGCAAGTGCAAAGAATAGATAGTATCGTCAGAATGAATGAAATTAATGTTGATGTAAATTATTGAGCAGAGAATGACATTGATACCAATGAAGACAATGTACAGATCTAAAAATTTGTAATTAACATTTATGTATTAGTTCATTTAAGTAACTGGCAAGTCCCAATAGGTTGTGTTTTCGCTTACCGGCTTTATTAACCACATTTCCATAAAATATGTGATTTTATCAATTTTCTGGATGCAATATGCAACGAATATTTAAAATTATATCTTTATAAGTTCGTTTATTAACGGCAAAGATATTGAAAATAACTGTATGTATTATTGAATTTATCCATTTACTCCAAAAATAGAGAGAACCACCCTATTTATGCGATTTTTGCAGTATTTAATTATGAGTTTTGTGCTTAGGACACTAGTAAAAAAGCAGAAGTTTTAATTGTCGTACACTTAATGGATGCTGAGGATAAACGGTAATTGAAGTGTTTCTTATTAATTAAGGTAACCAATACATGGTTGGAACTCTAAAATGTTCAGCATGTATTTATTAAAGCTACAGTCAAATGTGTTTATGTGTTTATGTTTACTTTCAACAGTGTTTGATACAAACATAAGATTCCTGTTTTGTGTTTGGTTGAATTTATGATCTGTTAAGGTTTTCATGGCTATTAAACCTCTGATTATTACTGACAATGCAAATTTCATAACTTTCGTGCAAGAATTTACGCGGTAGTTTTAAAGTTTTGTCTTTCGAGGTTCGCTGTCCGTGCAGCAAGGTTCCTATGTGGCCCACACACCCACGCTCAAGATTTTGTGTTTTATATTTAATTTTTTTATAACTATTATAATAGTACATGTATAAATAAGAGTGTTCTCTTTTGTAGATTGTTTATTTTCGAGATGTATGCAGCGGGCGTGATAGTTTATGAAAATTTAATTTATGGATTTTTGTAAAAAATAAATAAGCCTTGCTGCACTCTGTCTGGCGAGCTGTTCCCATACACAGGTGTTGATTTATTTAATAAATGATTTATGTCCGTTTAAGTTTACGAATTAGGACATAAGGAGCCTTAAGTTCTATGTTGTGCTGAAGTCGTTTTCAACAATATCAAATACATTTTTTTTTCACTAAGCAAATGCTATTATGCCATGGTATTATCAATATTGTTTACGAACTAAAATATACAAAACCTTAAAGGGAGGCTTGATACTCCGGCAGGGTGAGCATTTCTACATAACAATTTATCTCTTTAACAAAAGTACTTAGTCATTTAATTTTTCATTAACAAAGAAAATTTGGAACAAAGACAAAGGAAAAAACGTTTTCTTCTTTTTCAAAAATATTATAACATCAAATACGCCAAAAACCCCCAAACATACAACATACACCATAAAACATGTTGATGCCCTTATCAGCTTCTTACATTGTCTACTATCCAAGATCTAGAAATAAACATATTTTATACATGAATAAAGAATGAATAAAGACTCATTTTCATTTCGGATCCACCTTCTGTATTTGTTTAATAAATCATGGTACATAATAAATATTTCATTAGAATGTTTTCATTTAAGGCGTATTCTTGGTTAAAAGATGAAAAATTCAGATTTTACAGTAAAACATGTACACTAAGACATGTTTATTTAAAGCATAAAATAGAGAAATTTAAATAATAGAAAACCTCACCGTTAACGTGAAAAAATATTCCGAAAATACAACTTAACCAGAAAATCATTTTAAAGTTCTGAGCCAGCATGAAATCAGTTCAGTATTTAAATATCTGGTGAACAGGATACGCCACCGTTTGTCGGCCTTGAAAATGCAATTTAAATTTTACATGCTTAATCTTGTCCGAATTTCAGATTTTATTGTGTAATTTTATTTAACGTTGTCGAATTCATGTAACGTATATATGGAAGCAAACGAAAGTCGAAGGGACAATAAGGACATCTTGAATAAATTTAAAAAATCGAGATGTTGAATAGTAAACTACGATGAACAACAACGACTCCAACCCCCGAAAGAATAAAATAAAAATAAATGAAAATATAAATAAAAAATGGAGGTGAATTTTGTTCAAATGATTACCATAAGTTAGTATTTGATATTAACAAGAGAAAAAAAGATCATTGACATGTGTGATTCAAAAAGACAAAATGAAACAGGATGTTAAATATTTTCCGGTTTGAGCATTTTGTCTTACTTTTCCCTCCGTTGTTGTCGATATCTACCGAGGCTGCACATTTTCTTAAATTAGAGGATGTACATTTTCTTAAGTTAGTCGGCAATTTCTTAATTAGGAGTGGGAATTTCTTAGGTTAGAAGCTGCACATTTCTGAAGTAAGAAGGTCACATTGTCTGAAGATAGTCGCCGTTCATTTTTTGAAGTAACAGGCTACATTTATTGGATTAAGAGGCTGTACATTTTCTGAAGTTAGAAAATGTATATTTCCTGAAGTTAGTGGTTGTACATGTTATGAAGGTAGAGGGTGTACATTTTTTGTAGTTAGAGGTTGGAAATTTTCTGAAAATAGATGCTGTACATTTTCTGAAGCTAGAAGCTGCAAACTTTCTAAAGTTAGAGGATGCATATTTTCTGAAGGTAGAGGATGTATATTTTCTGTAGTTAGAGGCTGCAGTATTCTGAAGGTAGAGACAGTACATTTTTTTAAGTTAAAGAATGTACATTTTCTGATATAAGAGGTTGTACATTTTCTGAAGTTAGAGACTGTTAGATGCTGTACATTTTCTTAAATTAGATTGTAGGCTGTACCTTTTCGCAGTTAGAGGTTGCACATGTTATGAAGTTAGAGGATGTATATTTTCTGAAGTAAAAGACTGCAATATTCTGAAGGTAGAAGCTGTACATTTTCTAAGATAGAGGCTGCAAATTTTCTGAAAATTAGGCTGTATATTATTTGAAGTTAGAGAACGCACATTTTTTGTTATTAAAGGCTGTACATTTTCTAAAGTGAGAGTATGTATATTTTCTGACGTTAGAAACTGTACATTTTCTGCAGTAAGGGATGTATCTTTTATGATATTTGAGGCTGTACATTTTCTGAAGTAAGAGGATGTGTATTTTCTAAAGTTAGAGGCTGCAATATCCTGAAGTTTGAGCTTGCACATTTTGTGAAGTTATAGGCTGTTTTCTGAAATTAGTTGCTGTACAATTTCTGAAGTTCGAGAATGTAAATGTTTATTTGTAAAACTCTTGTTAATTTGTAAAATTTTATGATTTTATTGCCTTAATATGCATTAAATTGTCAGAATTGTCATTACTTTGGCCTTGTTAAATCGGCATCATAATTACATAATTGGTTTTAAAATGTGTTCAATATTGAATAACTATAAATATATCCGCATTTCTTTAAAGCGTAATTTCCGCGAAAAACATACTTCTGTGTTTAATTAGCAGGTGAATATAGGGCATGTCCTTTAATTTTACGGTACATTATTTTCTAAAGCCCTGGTATAGTTACACATGTAATAATGTTTACAAATAGTTCGTAATCAAATCTTGTAACAGGAGACACTGTGATGAAAACATGTAACTGTTTTCGCTGATTTTTACTTGAAGAATAAACGAGTATTTATAAACTTAAAAACATTTGTCATAAACTAATAATTTGTACATATCTTATGTGGCAACAATGTATCCTTACAGACATTAAAGTTGTAGAATTTTATTAAGAAAGAATATTATTATTCCGTAGTGGGTTATTCTAATTTACATGATTGTTTCTACGTAAACTCAGGCAATGACTAACTCATTTTCTGTGTATGTGGTAGGGTTACCTTCAATGTACATTTTGGCCAGGTTGTTTGACACTATAAAGGAAACTAAAATTCTTCCAAATAATTCTTTTTTTCCAAATAGGCTTACAAAAGGTAATTTGGTCAGCCAGATTTTTATCAAAGAACCAAATTTAAGCCATTTATTTTTTCAATGTCCAAATTTAAAATTCCTAACACCCACCTCCATTTTTTTCACCTTACAGAAAGTGAAGTAAATTTTGCCTAAAACCATATCCGTTTAGTTGTTTTTTCCTCATGCCGTATATTTTAGACTACCAATGGAAAATTTGAGGATGGATAGGAACAAAAAAAAAAATGAGCAATTTACAATTGTAGCGGCTTAAATCTACAAAAGTGATATTTCACATGCTACGATCGTAGTATTCTCCAAACATGTCAACCACTATAAAACATGACCTTAATTTCCGTGTTACAGCCTTACAGTCCCCACGAGAAGACCTTTCCTATCCTATCTGAAGTTTAATACTGTACATTTTATAAAGGTAGAGGCTTGACATTTTTTGAAGGTTAAGGCTGTATTTTTTCTGAAGGTAGAGGCTTAACAATTTTCTGAAGTAAAAGGATTGGCATTTTCTGAGATTTAAGCTGTTCATGTTCTTAAGCTAGAGGCGTCATATCTTCTGAAATTACAAGGTTGATATTTTCTGAAATTGGAGTCTTCACACTTTCTGAATCCAGACTGTAAACGGTTGTAATAAAATTTTCTACTTCCTGTCTATCTATTTTTATATTGGCATTTGCATAACCCATGTTTTCTTTGACATCTTATGATATTTTAACCCGAAATCTCGTAGTTGAGGAAAACCTGGTTTCCTGATCGGTTGCTTTTGGGTTTCTAACTAGCAGACAGCAACTGTAAGTACTTTTCTGAGGTCGATGCATTTTTGTATCACGTATTAGTTTTAATTGTATTTGTTGTTGGTTTTATGTATCGATCGAAGTGTTAAATCAATTTCAACCGATTATAGTGTGTTGCTATTGCTGCTTTGTTACACCACTTTCACAGGTCAGAGAAGGGTTGAGCGCTGACCTACCGTCACATACTTATCTGCCTGTCCCAAACCAGGAATCTGTAGTCCAGTGGTTGTCTTTGTTTAATTAGTCTCTATTGTTATTTGTTCACCATTGTTTTCAATAGATTGCGTCGATTGTCGTGTTTTATTAATGTCATTAATAGTTTAATTTTTTTTATTATGGGGCCTGTTATACCTTCCGTTATGGTGTGGACTGATTCATTGTTGAAGGCCAAAATACGACCTGTAGAAGTTTAGATTTGACTGTCATTAGGTGGATGGCTTTTAATTGACAATCATGCGGCATCTCCTTTTTTATATTCTTTAACAAATACATTGTAAGTTTTCAATATTTATAATTTTGTTTATAATTTTGTTTATTTGTTAAACACTTGTTCACTTGAAAAAATTTAAAGATTTCATTGCCTTAATATGTATCAAGATGTCAGAATTGAACGGAAGTACCATGGCCTGGTTAAATCGGCTTCGTAATCGCAGTAATTATTGGTTTTTAAAATGTGTTCAATGATGGATATCTATAAATATATCCGCATTTCTTTAAAGCGGAATTTCCGCGAAAAATATACTTCTGTGTTTGACTAGCAGGTAAATATAGGACATGTCCATTTTACGGTACATTATTTTCTAAAGCATTGACATACTTAATAATGTTTACAAATAGTTCGTAACCAAATCTTATTTGTAACAGGAAATACTGCGATGAAAACAGAAATGTAATCCCTGACTTTTACTTGAAGAATAATAAATAAGTATTAATAAACTTAACAACCAATGTCATAAACTTATATTGAACTTATAAAATAATTTGTACATGTCCTTCAGTAACAAAGTATCCTTACAGATCTTTAAGTTGTAGAATAGTAATTAGAGCGTTGTTCCATTGCGGGTTATTCTAATTTAAATGATTGTTTCTACGTACACTCAGGCAATGACTAATTTATTTTCAGTGTATGGAGAGGGTAACCCTCGATGTGCATTTTGGCCAGGTTGTTTTGTCACTATCAAAGAAAATAAAATTCTTCCAAATAATTCTTTTTTTCCAAATAAGCTTACAAAAGGGAATTTGGTCAGCCAGATTTTTATCAAAGAACCAAATTTAAGCCGATTATTTTTTCAAAGTCCAAATTTAAAATTACTCCCACCCACCTCCCTCTTTTTCACCTTACAGATGGTGAAGTAAATTGTGCCTAACACCATATCCGAAAAAATTAGCAATTTGTAGCGGCATAAATCTACAAAAGAGATCTTTTTCGTGTTAGGAACGTGGTTTTCTCCAAACATGTCAACCACTATGATACATGACCATGTTTTCCGTATTACAGCCTTACAGTCCCCACGAGAAGGAAATTCCTATCCACCACTTGAGGATCGCGCGAGGTGAGCTCATTTGATTGAGCCATGGAAATAATTTGAAGTTTTTTAAAGGAAGTTTTGTAACCTCAGCTGCATTATATGGAGTGAATCACATTTTTAATTTACCAGGTTGTAGAATGTGCAAGAATCCAGAAAGAAAATAACCTTGCATAACAAAAAGGCTACAAGGTAAATGATATCAAGGAAACGAAGTTTGAGTACTTTAAAAAAATAATAACAAACGATATCGACACCTTAACATAAAAATTCCAGACAAAGGTTAATATTAGTTCATCACGATCATGCAGACTTTTTTAGCAGAATGTTTTAATTATGTTATTGTAAACGAACTAAAACGTTATCCAATAATCTATCCAAAATCGGTTCAATTCTTTTTACCGATGATGTGACGAATTACATATTTACTATCCTTTAACACACATAATGCCGATAATTTTCCAACTTATGTAAAAAAAATTTTAAATGTTGTCTCTGGTAATCAATTGTCTTGGACGGTAATATTCAACCAACAGATTTAACTATTTTAGCCAGCTTGTGAGTAGCAGCAAGGACATTTCATTTCCCCAAAAATATAGTGTATCTTATGTATTATTTCAAGTCAGTTTTCGCATTGTTGATGGTTGTACAGTGTTGTGCACATTTGTCGTGAGATTTTCATTGTTTTAATCTAAATATAGATATATTTTAGAAATGTAGGCGCGATCCCCAGGTGACGGATAGGTGAAAGCCTCTCATTGTGATTGCCAGGTCATAATACGGAAAGCCTGGACGTAAACCATATTGGGTGGCGTGTATGTAGATTGTCACTCTTTGTTTTTTTTTTCGAAAAAGACCGGATTTCTAACATTTTGACTTCGAGCACTGGTGAAGAGTTGTCAATCAACGAAATAGCCCTATAGTGCCTCAAATTGATATTGGTATTTTGTGATACATTAATTGCATAAAATATATGTTTGACTTTCAATGTTTTGGTTTCCAACCTACCTGCAATTCGTAAACAAGAAAAGCCCTTTCAAAACAAATGAAAAGTATGTATTTTTAGAAAAGTTGTAAATCGGGAGTGAGTTGCCGACATTTGGGAATGCCCATGGGATTTGCCTATTCGTACCGACTAAAAATAAGAATGCTTTGAAGGTAGAAATCTAAAGCGTTTTTTTTTTTTAGAAAACCTGCTATTGTCAAAATGAGGAGGTTGTGCAATGGTCGATAATAACCACACAAACTCAGAATTAATTCCAGATTAGATATTATATAGTTTTTGGTGGGATATAAAGTTGTGTTTACATAATAATGATATCGATAATGTACCCTCTGTGGATATTATCAGAATTTAAAAAAGCTTAGGCAATATTTACATCAAAACTGAAATTTCCTAGCCAAGTTTGAGTTGCGTATTCCATATAACCTGAGAGGAGTTGTAGATCTATTCCAGAGAAATGAGATCCCTACGCTTACCGGTTTACCCCATATCACATGGGAACTATTGAAAATTTGAAACCTTCGACAAAGTGTAAATATATAGCAATATATAGTCCTCGAACTTTATCTTAGGTAACAAGAGTATAGGTCGACACTGTTTTAAGAGGGAGACAATTTTATATTATACTCTGTCAGGCTTTTCTAGAGTGTGATTTTCGGGCTTCATAAATTTATTGTACGATTCTGCCTATGCATTTATATTCATTCAAAAGAAAGAATTATCCCACAGTTAACGGTTTATGTTTAACGCCATTAAATAACTTTTCACATACTATTATCTGCCCCTGAAATTTTCTACATAGTTTTAACATTGAGGATCGGCCATCTTCGTTTTGGGCGGAAGCGCTCAAGTTTGACCTAGATAAAGTAATTCAAAAAAATGTGCACATTTCTTTTGTTTGGACTTTCTCTTGCGATTCAAATAAAAAGAGTTTCTTTTAAATTTCCATTCAAGTGCGCCTTGAGCCATTTTTGCATGTTAACTAATCCTAGTTTGATTACTTAATTATTACGCAGCGTTGACAATGTGTACTCCTGGTCTCGCGCTAGCGCGCGCAAAGAGCCACTTCCGGCTGAATTTAGCATGTAAAATCCCCGTAGAGAAATAAAAACTCAGCGCAACTTTAAATGCATCGTGATTGCTAAAAAGTATTATTGCAACGTACTTGCACTTTTTTCAACCTACAAAATAAACACTATTTTATAAGAATACGACAGACAGTTTTTCTTCCATAACGTTTTTCCCCGTTCCGACAAACTCTGACATAGAGTATACACGTTTGATATTAACAAAAATATATTATTATAGTAAATAAGTGTTCCACTGCAGAAGAACATTGTAGAAAGTGTTGATATACACCACAAGTTTGCTTTGTTCAAATCCTGTTATATTTAAATACCTTTCTAACAACATGAACTTTTACATTACAAAAATAAATTGTTTACCATACATGTAACACTATGTCTAGGCTTGAAAAAAACAACAAGTAATTAGAAATCGCTTTGCCTCATTTTAACTTTAAAACTTTTTTCTGACGTATTTCACTTTGTAAGACTAATAACTCTTTTCTGAACATCATCATATAATGTCGGTACAAGACAGACAAACAGCAACGACTTCTTACGGTGTATTTGAGCTGGTTGAGGACATATAAATTGTTACATCGAAACAAAGTTTGCCTCTTTCCTATTTGACGTTCTACATGACTTAATATAAGGCATTCGAAGATACCAACACCAAAGGGGCAGACAGAACTCGTTATGTCGGAAGACAGACAAGACAATGGCCAACAAAATGAAACGAAAGACAATCATAGAACACACAACACTACACTGAAAACTAAAGCTGGGGTAACACAAACCCTATAAAATCCAGGGTGAGTTCAGGTGCTCCAGGAGGGGAAGCAACTCCTGCATCCGTCGTGTTACTCAGTAGTAAAAGCCGGTGTAGTCACAATTGATGTTAGTCACAACCGGTATAGGAACACATTTGTTTTCACGAGAGTGGGAAGATATCCATTGTCATTTGTGAAATGGATATTTCGTACTGGTCAACCAAATCATGATGGCGACCGAAAAACTTCCGGAGTGATGACTCTGATATTTCGCTGAGAAACCCTTGGCTTAATAACTTTTGTCAGCTTCAATCCTCTATCCAGAAAATCCTGATAGGACAAGCCCTGGAGTAGCGTATCAACTGAGAAATATACATTTCGTATGCAGGTGAGCCTGGAATGTTGTTAGACATGAACAGAATGTTGACAATAGGAACATCAGAGCACAAAGGATTCAATAACGTGTGTCGGCTTGAAACACCCTTTGGAAACATTTAACTTTATTCCTATTTCATAGAGGCAAATCTTTTGAATCTGTTTTTCTAACTTCATATAGGGGGATGTAATATTCAAATGATTTGTGCAGTTTCACAAAATGTATTAGATTCACTCCCCCTTTTTCCACAAGACTAAAGGCAAAAAAAAAAATAAAATAAAATAAAACAAAACCAAAAGAGTTTCAAATACATACACGTAATATCAATTTATCTTTAAAAACAAGAATTATCATGTAGATACAAATGCGAATAAAATGGATTGGTTTTCTAATGAATTCAACAAGATTTGCAGGTTGGCATAGTTTTTGTACAAAGAAGCAACGAAAGAGTCAATATTACTTTAAGTATCAGAAGTTACATGTATAGGTAATTCTTCCATCAGTCACACGTGGAGGAAGAGTAAAGTAAAGGTTTAAAATTTTCCCAAAATTCAAATTTAAGTTCGACAACTAAAACAACCTTATTCGAATACTTGAATAGGTCTAATCCTGGTTCTCCCACTTTTAATTACCTCATTAATGAAATTGTTACATAATCAAAAAGAACAATTTTCATCCACCATGGAATTGTATAGTCTATTTCATTCTGCAATGACTATCAATTGTTGTATAGTTCCCTCAAGATAAAGTAAATAAATATGTAAATTTATGAAGTTTCATGGTTTATTAGGTACTTAATTAATTCAATGTCTGATGCTATCATATGGTGGAATATCAACAAAAACTCAGGATTTTCTATCATTTATTATCATTTGATGTTATAAATCGCATCATGAAAGTATAAGATGAAAAATAATATAACAATACATGGAATAAAAAGCACTTTTATCACAATTTGTATTATCACATTCAGTCCAAATGCAGAAGATGGGTATAAGGTACCATCACAGAAGATAATTGATGCAGTAGTAAGGTGTCGTAGATTGTCAAGAGTTGAGAAGATCAGCATACGTGGTAGGATGTTGTCTGATGGAAGAAGGAACTTTCCTCCAGCTGTTGTCAGGCACCATTTGTCTTGGAGGTCTAAATCATCAGTCGACTTTGGTAAATTGGCTATGTTGAGGGATCGCTGATTGTATAGTGATGTCTTACAAGAGTAATATGTAGGTATGCTTTCAACTGTAAGTTTAGGGTTGTGGTCCCATTCAGGAGTGCGCAGTCTTGCAAGTTCTTCCTCGTAGATAGTGGAACGTTCTTTCATTGTATGAATCACCTTAGTTGCATTAATCTTAGGTTGGTTGGCTGCATGGTTGTGTTGTTGGCCTTGTTTGACAAGATGACCCTCATGTGTATTGACAGTTGATGGACATGTTGGAATAGCACATCGCAAGTAGACCCTGTTGTTGTTGCGTCTGTTCTTCACAACATAAAGATGACCTCCTAATACTAAGCTCTCTCTCCCAAGCACATTCTGTACAAACTCTAGTGCTTGAAGCTGTAGGTTTGCAATAGTTGGTTTGAATGATGGTCAAGTAAGAGAAATCCCATATTTATACAGATTTGGCTTTGTGAACAGGGTTCAAATTAAGCACATATTACAGCTTGCACAAGCTTGAGAATTATGTTTCAAAGGTTCAGCTTTTGGCTGTAAGTAAATTAAAATCTTAGCTTGGATGCAGATAAATGTTTATAAATTAATAGAATTTATAATTATTTCATTAAAAATAATCGAACACAAATCATGTAAATAATAAATTGCCACTTGGCACTTTTTAACAATTAATAAAGTATAAATTATGAAAAAATTAAAGTTATTGTTTTTAAAATTTTTAAGGTTTTTAAGGTTTTTATTATCTAAGTTTATTATAAATATACTACATACTATAATTCAGAAATAGACTATAATTGCTAACACAACATAATCACCTATGTTTATTTATACCTTTAATTAAAAGT
>JAULBM010306108.1:0-14435 GCA_032357055.1 Geukensia granosissima
ATATATATACAGTAAAACCAAAAAGGACAGTATACCAATAACTTCAGGAATTGGTGCATGAATGAGTACAGAAAAATCTAAAAAAACTGAAACCCCTTTATTTTAAAGGAAAAAACTGTGACTGTTTACAAAACTGAATAATAAAGGTATCTTCTTCGTCGGTTTCTTTTCTCAATTTTTTTTATCAAATACATATTTTGGGACTGAACTTTGATAATGTGCAATAAAAAGAAAAATAAATAACTTTAGTAATGAATTTCGGAAATTAATGCAAAAATAAGGTGACCCTTAACTTATTGGCAAGTGATTTTATATATTATTTTCGTTATTTTAGGCTACATTGGTTGCTATACGGATAATTCTAGTAACCGACATTTAAAAGACAAAGGCATCAATATGGGAGATAGCATTTCACTTGCAGAATGCAGAGAACATTGTCAAGGATACAACTATCTTGGTTTGCAGGTATGGCCGAAACATATTTCATGGTTTGCAATATAGCTATTCATAATCTTAACGACAAGTTTTTCTATAAAAACTTTTATATATCATGACATGCTGATCGGTATCCAGTATAAGAAAAAAATATATAGCTACTGAGTCAGATCAATCAAGCCACATATAAGATCTCCACTTAACAGGGAATTAGGAAAACAAAGAAAAAGAATTATTAATGGACTGCTTCATACCTTGAATTGCACATAGAAAATGACAGTAAAAGAGGGGGGGTTAAGAACTAAACATTACAAGAGAGATGACGTTGGTATTACCATAGTTAACTTTCCGTTCATGTAATCTATTAACATTCTAGTGGCACCTGAACACTGAGTGCATATTTCTCAGTTGATACGCTTGTGATAAAGAATGCTGCTGATAAAAAAAAGCTGCTGAACCAAGGGTAAAAGGCAAAGATTAAAGTCATCACACCGGAAATTTGTCCGTTCCTATACCGGTTGTGACTAACGCCAATTGCGACTATACACTGGCTTTGTCTACTGAGTTACACGACTGGTGCCATTAGAGGAGCAGACGTTGTTAACCCTTCGGAAATACCTGAACTACTTTTGTAGAGTTCTACCTTTAGTTTCAGTATAGTGTTACTTGTTCTTTATTGCTAGCCACGGTCTTTCCTGTTTTTGATTTGACGTATTTTTGTCTACCCGTTTGTTATATACAAATTCATTTCATTAACATTTTTCCATTTTTGCTGCATCTTGAACAGCATGGTGCGTGGTGTTTCTGTGGAAATACAATCAAAAGTGATGAACATTATAAAGTATCAGATAAGCTGTGTAACCGAGAATGCTATGGAGAGAAAACAAGAATGTGTGGAGCCAAAGCAAGAAACTCCATATATTTAGGTAAAGATTTTTTTGTCTTACAAAATAAAAATTCTTAAAAATTAACTTCAATTTATATGTTCCCCCTTATTTTTAATCAACAGTTGAATTGAGAAATATCATATTCCTTTATAACACATAATAATGTTTAAACAGTTCTGCAATGAAAAATTGAAGGGGAATTATAAGAATATAAATACCGTATTTGTATACACTGTAAACCAACTTTCTTTCACGTGCTAAACTTTCGCAACTTTCGCGGTAGACTTACAAATCGCGAAAGTTGCTATCCGCTAATAAGTCGCCTGTTTCCAAGCTTATGACGGACGATAATTATCAGCAGAGCAGTCAAAATTCGACGCTGTAAGGGAGAAATTGACAACTCATTTATACATGTTGCTCAGTTTGCTATTAAGGAAAACCAATTTCACTTTTATGAACACCATTTTGAGCACTGCATGAGAGTGTGACCAATTATGCTTGATTGCATTATTTAAAAGGTTGAATTTTATTCTTTATACAATCGTATTCAAAAATTATATTATTACTGATTAGTCATAACAAATTGATTAAGCAGGTTAAATCAGGGTGATTATCCAAATTTGATCATGCCATCAGTATCGGATTATGACATTGACAAGTTCTGGAATACACATGTTTATTTAATAACGAATATCAATTTTTGTTTGGGGGGGGGGGGGGTAATTTTGAACATAAAAATAGATAATTTCTACTAGACTTCATTTATATTCAATAGGTCAATTATAACAAACGCAAACTTAAAAGATAAAACTGATAAAAAATAGTTGATAAAATACAGTAAAACGTACGATATAGTCCGCCTAACCGCGAAATTATCCCTCTACCGATTTTAGAAGCGCAAAAATAATCTCCGCGAAAGAGTTTTATTCAAGCAAAACGCGAAAATCAATAGCCGCTAAAAAGTTGGTTTACATTACATGTATGTAACGTTTTCATTGTTTTATCCCTTTTTATTTTCAGTTTAAACAAGACCACAAACAGAGAAATTAAAAAAAAATAAATAAACACATAACGTAAGTGTTCAATTAATTGTCATCTGTTGGTATACTTTAAACATACCTTTTGTGCCTATTCAAAGCCAGCAAACGTTAGTCCTATGAATGCCGTTTTTCAATATGTTGCTGTTCCTCGTTTTACCTTTAAATTTACCATTATGAAAGTCATTACATTTTTGTGTGGACCTTTTACAGCATGCTAAGCTAAGGGAGTATTTATTTGTTCATTTTTGTAGGCCTTCGGGTATTTTACTAAAGATGTTTTTAAGTTGCTTTTTGTGGTTTATTCTATTGTTCATGTTGTATTTATATTTTGTGTTTTAAAGTAGATTTTTGTTTGTCTGAATTTTCCTGCAATAAATGGGTGCTCAAATGAAACAAGTGAAAAGAATAATTGTTTGGGTACTTTTACTTACCTTCTGAAAACTTAATTACTCAAACTCTATGAAATATTGATGTTCTGCCTCCTGTCCGAGGAATGTTCGTCGTTGGTTCGATTACCGACTGGGTTCAACCAGACATATTGGAATTGGCATTTGCTGCGTCTCCTCTTAGCATGCAGCATTAGGAAGTAGGAGCTAAAATTGGTTGGCCCAAATCAGAATATGGTGTCAGGGTAAAATGTCATGTCATTATGCAGACGGTGAATTTTTATCAATCAATCAGTAGGTCAACAAACATTTTTTCCGATCCATTGGGAAAAATCTTGAACCAGAATGAGATCAGTTATGCCGTGACAGAAAAGGGTAAAACAGTGTTAAGATCATATTTTAAACTATTGGTGGTCAGGGAAAATCTGAGAAAAATAAAAGATATTCGGACAAAACATTACATGGGCAACCTTCCTGTATAATTAATTTTTTTTGGAAGTAACTCGTTCCCAGGTCATTTGTGTTGATGACTTTTCTTCGTATTTGGTCAATTAATCGAATTCTTTTTCGTTTAATTCTTTTTTTCTCAATTCTGTCGTGAGGAATTTATTTGGTCGTAACATCTTCTATGATATCGCTGGAATAATGTGTTTTCAGCCTGTTCATTACATTCAAGCACATGGTATCACGAAATATCGTTACATATCTCTTCCCTTCTATTGAAAATAATGCAACGGAAACAAAATTCATGTAGATCTTTAAAAATCATACATTAAATGAAACTGTTCAGAAAATAATCCGGTTATGTATATCTATACACGACCACGATTTCTATCTCAGACCATCGCGCAACTTCTCACCGTGCTCTCTACAGGATTCACGGCAAATGCAATTTTTCAATCAACTTTTATTCTCCAACAACTGGATAAAATATCGGCAGTTAGCCTTGTACGCACCATTCACTCAACAAAAGAGTCATACACATTTTGTTATGAAAAGAATTTTATTTCAAGGTTAATTAAAAGGATATTTTTAAAACGAGAATACTGAACATGCTGAACTGTATTATTCTTTTTTAAGTCCAAACAAAATTGGAAAATTGTTTGGTCAAAAGTATCAAGAAATTAAAATCCTACCCCTCCCCTTTTAGAGATTATTGTTCACCTAGGAAATGGATATTTATTGCATCTGCTTTGTAGAAATAAATCGGATTGTACCATCTAAAGATATGGAGTACTTCAAATAGTTTGCGATAAAATGTAACGTGTTATCGATAATTGCGTACCTTTTCGCACGCAATGATTGTATTTAAATATTGGTCTTAGAGTTTTTTGTTAATATCACAATAAATCCCTGGTTTAGATTTTATTGTTTATTTGCCTTAACGGACAATATGGCAAAGGATGGTGACAAGGCACATTACGATCAACAGCTAAACAATTTCAAAGAAGTTCCTTCCAAAAGGGAACGGCAAATGCGGATTTGGGATGAAGCAATTGCAAACTTAATAGAAGACGGGAAGGCGGAGCTGAACAACAGAATCAAACATTTAAAAGAAACTGTACAAAAGTAATAAACAATTGGACATCCTTATGGTAAAAACCGATCAAATTACAAAAAACCGGAAAATGACAACGCTTACAAAATAAATCAGTTTTTAAGATTTGGTGAGCGATGTTGGCGAAATATCTAGAACACTTAGAGGTAATGAGCAATGTAAATCAAATCTAAAACAAACATTTGTATGAAACTTATTGTAACATATGACATGTAAACATAATTCAAACGAATTATCCAAAAACCCATCTTACGAAAGTAAAGGCCACTGTTTATACTTTGTTTTCGATTTACAGTCTCGTCTTTGGAATCCTCCTTTTAGAATGCTTCATTTCAGTGTCTACAATGTCATTATCATGCTGAGAGTGATTTACCATCATCACTTATTTATCTTTTTCATCAACTGCCATTCTCACTTATTCTTCTGGGATCTGGATGGCCCACCTGTAAAGATCACCATAGCCTATCACCTATACATCGGTCCTGATTTTGTACCACACAGAAAGGTTGCGTTTGACTCTCATCGTACGAAGTCATATTTATAGGTTACCTGCCGAAGGTCAGCTTTCTCCACCAGTTAAAGAGAACACCGCGATATGACTGAAATATTGTTGAAAGTGGCGTTTAACCCAAAACAAACAAAACAACATTAATTCATTTTGGTTTTGTTGTGTTAGTCTCTAGACATGATTTTTTACTATGCAATCTATTGTCCTTCTCTAACGATCAAACGCCTAGAAAGTTCTTTTGTTTGCTATTTCGTCAAAGCTATATATATCTCACAACAGTGTCTTCTATAGTTTAGATTTTATACATTCGTAAATAGTTTTAAGGCTACATCGAATGCCTGGAATCGACTCATCTTTTAAACAATGACAACAAAAAACTATTTTACCGTACATTTTCAGGCCTTTCAAGCAGAGAAGAACAAAATAAAATTTGAATATCTACTGATGATTTTGATAAATGATCAAAATTAAAATTTAAATCGTGTCCTTTTCGCTCTTCAGTTTAATTATAGTGTTTTTTAATAGTTGATATTGTTTTTCTCTTCCAGTTTGAATCAAAAGGAAAGTCAAACAATCAGGCAATCAATACTGGATAAAAGGATTTGCCTTTATCTTTTTCACCATAAATAAAATGGGATCACTACTCTTCCGTCCCTCTTATTGTCACTGATAAATTATTTAATATCTTGCCTATTTCATTACTGCAAGATCTTGCAAGATGAATTTAAGCTAACAAAATTTATGTAAAATACATTTTAGTAGAGTAAAATTATTTACCTTGACCTGCCCAGATAAAAAATTAGCAATCTGGTTGCTTTCCCCGACCATACACCTGTATAATTTATCGGATGCATGTGGTCTTCAACAGTCATCTGGTCTTGGAATGAGTAACTATAGCCAAAATATGGTGATTCTGTGTACCACAGCTGTTAAGTTATTGACTTGAATATGAAAACTTGTCGCAAAATTTACAAAGTCAATCAGCTAATACAAGATCCCAGTCAAATGATTTTCCTCCAAGATCTCACACATACAACATATCTAGTCTAGTTATTACAGTTGTTGGAAAATGGTGTTGAGTTGAAAAAATTACAAAGTCACTCAACCATGAAAATAAGTCCAAGTCAGACGAAATACAGCATACTGGCATCTTCTCACCAAAATCTAACTACAGATTAAATATGGTGAGGTCTAGGTATAACACTTGTTTAGAAATGGACTTGAATTTTAAAAAAATTGCCACAAATTTCTGTTTAGAAATGGACTTGACGAAAAAAAATGTCACAAATTTTCAGATATTAAAGTAGATTTTTAACCATGAAAATGAGGTCATAGTCAAATGAAATTTGACAGGTCGGCAAGTTGACATTATGAACTATCTGCATTCCAAAGGTTAACCTGGATCAAACAGTTTCAGAGGTAAAATGCTTACAAAAGAAAAGAAACAGGGTGTATTTCCTATGTCTGGCTTCCGCAACTTAAAGTTGTAGGAGACAAATGAGAAAATGCGGCCACCTACGCCTTTAATTGTGATTTAAGCTGGACGACAAACTAAATATTAACCTGAAATGGCTTACAGAAAATTTAGGTTCGGATTGGCAAAAGGGTTGCCGAAGAAAGTCTAGGATTACGACGGTGCGGCTAATACAGAATTTCCTCCATAACAGAAGTTTTAAAAGAACAAATATTATGTAATATCAGTTCATCAGAAACTTTTATTGTAATATTTAATCCTGACGGAATAAACCTTTTATAATACAGGTTACTATAGGAATAATTATAATGACCTTGAAGAAAAGTTCCATTGTATCTGTTTTGAGGAACAATAATACAATAATAGATGGAGCAATTACAGAGGCAAAATGATGGCCAAGGATCAAGTAAGCTTAAACATTCAAAGAATTATTCTGAAAATATAAAACAAATTACCCAGGGCATGACAATTCATGCTTCCTATTAGGATTTTCCTGATAGAAGGTTGCACCTGACGAGAAAACTAATAACCAATGGTTTCTCAGTGAAAGACAAGTCATCGCTCCGGAAATATTTCGGTCATCATCATGATTTGGTTGAACGGTACAAAATGTCCTTTTAACAAATAACGATGGATATCTTCCCACTGTTGTGACTATAAATTTATTCCTATACAGGTTGTGACTAACATCGATTGAGACTATACACCGGATTTGACTGCTGAGTTACACAACGGGTGCCACTATTGGAGCAGAAGTTGCTTTCCCTTCTGGAGCACCTGAACTCACCATGGATTTTGTAGGGTTCATGTTACTTTAGCTTTAGTTATCAGTGCAGTGTTGTGTGTTCTATCATTGTCTTTTGTTTCATTTTGTTGGTCAGGGTCTTGTCTGTCTTCGAAATCAACGATTTCTGACTACGCCTTTGGTATCTTTGAATTCCTTTTTCCTCTTACTCTATTTACCTGAGGTTAATCTTATGCTTATTTTCAGTGAAAAAAATCTGCGTTTCTTACAGACCGATGTGAAGAGCAAACAAACTCACAAAAACATTTTATATTTTATTGTATTTTTAGAAAAATAAAAATTTAAACAAAACTTTAATAGACAGATGGCAAAAATAAACTTCGAATAAAAATTTAAAAAAAATTCTTAAACTTAACAAAAATTTAAGAAAGAATAATTTTCATTGAAATATATAGGGAAAATACACGTACCACATATATTAGAAAATACGGCCTACTTTATCAAACCATGTTCAGCAGAACAATACTTAATCATGTATGTGAAATTCAGTTTTCTATCTAAATAGAGAAAAGCCAGGTATGTGTTTCATTCAATTATTATTTTACTACAAGGAGTTATTATGAACATATATTGAACAGCAATAGAAAAAAAGACCTAATGTTTACCCTATTATATAAAATTCTGAAAGTAAAATTATTTGTTTATTTTGTTGACTACTACTTTGGTTATTCAAAAAAAAAATAATAATAAGCAAATGTTTTCTCAGTTAAATTTCGAGAAAAATTTTACTGCACTGGTGTTAATGTTTTTAATTCTTCCAATTTGGCTTGATTCTTTGCCATGCCACAATTAGGGTTTAAAATAACCAAATTAATTAATGTCGATATATGTGAATTCTTTTACTCTAAGACATAACCGAACAAGAAATTTTGAAGTACGTAAATGGCATGACTATTTTGTCTTCAGACGATAAACAAGACAATGACATTCACTAAACAATAATAAAATGATACAAACACAATGTGGAGAACTAAGGCGTGAATAACACGAAACCCAATAAAATAAAACCTGGGGTGAGCTCAGGTTTTCCGGAAGGGTAAGCAACTCCTGCTCCACTAGTGGCACACGTCGTGTTAATCAGTAGTCAAAGCCGGTGTATAGTCACAATCAAGTTCATTTTGTCCATGTAGCATTTGTTCATTTATCGGTAAAATTATAAAGAGTTTCATTTTCCAGGAAAAAAAGGATCAATTAATATCTCTATAAAACATTTTGGTGTTAGTTTGTAGATTTTTATATCTAAACTTAAACATAAAACATTAAAAGAAATACTAAGTTTTGAAACATTTAGCTTATGAGTTGAGAAAAAGTTATACTTAAACTTGTATACAGTAAAAAAATGTTGATCTACCTTAATTAAACTGGAAAGACTTTATATTTATAAAATATTACACACCTTAGACTAGAAAGATGAAATATTAAAAAAGAAAAATTATCACACTTTTCTAACAAAAAAGACTGGTAACATACAAAATTATAAAAAATTTTCAATAATTGGTTAAACTTTACAATATCAGTAAAAAGCTCATTTCCCAAGACCAAGTTCATATTTTAATAATACATTAATATGAATTTTAGTGTAAAATGATGTCCTAAACTCCACTGCCCACAAATCATTGATATTTATTTCAAATCAAAACATATTTTCCGCTGTAATAATCTTATTAGAATGTTGGTTAGTCGTGTATTTACTGAATCACTTCAAGATACACAGCAAAAAACCTTCAAAGGAAACAAGAATGGGAAAAACAAATGCAAAACCAGTAAGAAAAATGTCCTGCTTATCATTGCATGATTGATGTGACAGATATTAGTGTTCATATTGGGGAGTCTTTCAAAATGTCAACAAAAGGTACTTTGTTTACTGACACAGCTAACATCTAACTTACAGCATCTTCTTTCTTTTGATGAAATCACCCGCAAAGTATCAAAAACATGCTGATATCTTTGCAGACATACATGTTGGACTTACTTTTTATCATCTTCTGGGGAACATACATGCAATGACATGATGAACCAAATTTTTGTAAGAGTAATAGGAGTATACACTGTTGGAAAGATCTTTACTTTGATACACTAAATAACTGGTTATGTAGAAATATGATCATTCCATCAGATAATGTTCATTTCACAAAGTAACTTTTGTAGAGAAAACTAAATAACAATGAAATGATGACTATAGGTAACCAAAATGTAATTAAGGCTTATGCAAAGTCATTTTCTCCAATATTTTGAAGTACTGTTTCAGATGTGTTCAATTTTAACAAATGTTAACATGTACTACCTGATGCTGGTACAACCACGATGCACATGTTTAAATAAAAGTTAGTAATCACTTAATTTGCTTGTTGTAATACATACAAAATGATTGATTCTTTTTTTTACAATGTCAAAATAAATATCAGTTAGCTGAATTTATTTTGAAACACACCCATTAATACATCAGCAAAATCGACAAACAATTGACTTAATTGGATGTGTCCCACGTAGTTCTGTAAAGAAAGCGTGCTTTCCATGGGTTGGAAGTTCCTAAAGGTTTAGACAGTTAAATGATGTTTACACCGGGATAATAAAATTAATGAAAAAATCCAGTGTTTCTATATGTGTAAAAACAAACAAATTAAGCATACAATTGCATTTAAAATTGCACAAAGCAGGTAGTATGAGTAGAATTTTAGATCTGTGAATAAGTTATGGCTGTAGTCATCTAAAACGCTGGTGCAAAAATAGCCAAATGTGGCGAGTGACTTTACAAGAAACATCAATCAACATCACTAATAAATAATAATACTAATCTAAGTACATCTACAATTCGTGATTTTATTACAATTGTGATCATAATCGACTATATTTATAAATTTTTTTGAAAGGAATTTTAACCCCCGAGGGCGGCCGGGGTATAGAAATAGGCCGTTCGGTTTCTCCGCCCGCAGGTAGAACCCCTGCTTAAGAGGCGTCCGTTAGTACGAACGGGATGTATAAATACTCGAACTCCCCTTCTCAAAGATTGTGCCGGGTAAAGAATAGGCACTAGGTATTTCCGTCCTTGAGGCACTAGTCCTCTAAAAGGGGCGTCCCTGATTGTGGGGGGTGTATAAATTCACAATCCGTCAGGAGGGAGACGTTAAAGACGCCCCGTGTTTAGGAAATGCCACGTCTCAGCTCATTTTGAGTGGTAAGTAGGCGGCCAGTTACAAGGCTACATTTTCCGCCCCTATCCAACTCGCAATTTTTCTAGTGGCAGTCTAAAAATCCCTGCCTACCGGTCCCTTGCTCACAGTCTACATATTTATTTATTGTTTAACTTGTTTTTGCCCTGAATATGCATGAAATATTTGCCACTGGACGTTAAACAGCAATCAATCAATCAATCAATCAATCAGTCGGCGTAAATAATGTGCTCTATAGAAATACCAAAGACGTCCTCTGATTTTCCTCGATTAATTGATGTAATTGCTTCCTTGATAGTGTCTATATCTATCTGTACTGTGGTATAATGATGACAGATGTTCTCAATTGTGTTGAAGTCTAGTTCACATATGTTGAGATGCTCATAATTGAAAGTTTTGTCTTCTAATGGGACAAGTACGCCAACCTTCGATAATATTTTCTCTGTTTGAAACGTAGATCTATTATAAGCCCATTGCACTTTTTCTCTTTTCCGTATAAGCTTTAAAAATAAGTTGTGCAATTTCTTGGATAAATTTTAGACTTGTCTTTATATTCTTACAATTTAAAGATAAAAGAGTTAACTTTTTTTAATTCTTAGCAGTATGCACCTTATATACCACTGCTTCATTCGACTGTACTGTAGACGGCTGCAAGCTAACAAAATGCTGGTTGCTATCAACGCCAGTTTCATGTGGATGTCAGGTCGTATTACGGTATATAGATTGTTCGTTTCTTAACTTTATGATGCTGAATTTGAGCTGGATTCATGTTGAAAGAGCACATTTTAGTTGGGGTTATTTGAGTAATTGGTCTATGTGCTATTGGTATGCCAGCTGGGTTAGATGTTACAACACCACAACCTATCCTCGTATATGTGGAGGTGCTCTGAATATATCTTTCGTTACAGTATTATATGTAATATATCATTTGAATGATAGCTTGTCTTGGCGGTTGCATTTGTTGTTTCATTATGTGTGTGACATGATCGGGGTGTATGTTCTGTGTTGTATAGCAGGGAGCAAGTACTCATCCTGTACCTTTTTGGCCAGAATTTGAGTACATATTAATATTATCATCAAATCTATTTAATTGATTGTCTACTTGTTTGAGGATAAAATAAGTAACTCTGTCATGTATGCTGCTCATGAGTTGTATTTTTTTAAATATCATGTATAGGGGTTCTTGACTGCTCTTTCAATTTAGGCCTGTTACTATCTGATGTTTCATTGTTACTTATAAGGTGAATTTTCCTTTGCAATAAGGTGTTTGGTCTCTCGAATTCTTTAACCCGTTGTTCGAGTTTGTTTATATATGTTTGGAACCATACATTTTGATTTTGGAGATTCCACAATAATCCGCTTTCTAATTCGTAATTCTTCTTCTTTTTTCAACTCTCTAGGGCTAAAGTCAGCTTGCTTATTCGCGTTATTGTATTTACTACCAACTGTTTTTTTTCTGTTCTCGCTGCTTTAATCTTCTGAGATGTACTGGGCTGACAATTTGGTCCTACCATAATCATTGAGTTGGTATCATCAATTAATAAAGTATAAATGATGGAAGAATTATTATATTTACTCATAGGGGCAGTATTGTCATCCATGATGTTTAACATTGTTCTTTGTGGGGTTTGATCAGAAACAGGTTGATATGTATTGATTAGATATGGACTGTTAATTTTTTTTGGGGATAGTACTGTTGTCATATCTCTCTGTTTCGTTTGCATCCATTATTACATACCGACAGATATCATCCTCACTGCTATTGTGATTGTCATCCATCTAAGCTAAGCTGTTATTTGTTTTCCTATTTTGATCTCTTGAGTCATAAGCTATTTCTGCATTTTTGTCTTTCACGAGATTCTCTTGAATAGATGTACAGTTTATACGTATATTGTCACTATCGTCATGATTCTGTAACAGACAAGAATCATGGCAAGCTTGAGTTCACATTTTATAGTAGGTCACATGACAGTCAATTTGAGTATCACAAATACTGCAAAACAAGGTAACCTTCTCAATTAACAAAGCATTTGCTGCATGAACACATTATGGTTTTGAGCTACTCAATATACTTTTACCTCAGTCTTCTTTATAGCCTGCAGTACAGTTGTATGACTCATGACCATCATTCTCTTCAAATAAGGTTATAGTTTGAGATGAAATTGTACCCCAATATTAATGAATCCAGTGGTTGCCAGTGAAGCAATAAACTCCTTTTATTGTATTTTTCTTTTACATTTTATACCTTTGGTTGAATCATTCTGAGCATCTTCCCATTTCAAAAGGTCAGCTGGTAGCTCTTGTGATCACATTCTTTGCCCTGTTTTTGTTTGTACTGCTGCAAGGTCAACTGGTAGCTCTTGTGATCACACATTCTTTGCCCTGTTTGTGTTTGTACTGCTGCAAGGTTTTCCTACTATTTTATTTACTTAATTGTTCTTCAAACATTTTATTGAGTAAATCCAAATTTACATGCATTCAGGATGACATCTTTCTTGACAGATTTTTTTGGTAGATCAACAGTCATAAACCTGTGTGTGTTCTCCCCATTAATTGAAAAAAGCATCATGAGGTGTAATATACAGACAATGTGTATGCCGGACCATTATCAATTGTCAACTTAATAACAAGACCAACAATTAGATTTTGCTTGTCCAAATCCTGATCAAAGTGCATATTAACATTTGGTTCATCATTAATTATTTGTTCAATATAAGTTCGAAGGTGATGGCATCAATCTTTCCTGTTATTCCACCTCCAGTATGCTTATATACTATAGTGTTGTTCGTTTTACCGCCTCAACCTTTTTCGGCGATAGCTTTATTTAGATTGAGTTTTTTCTTCTGTTACTTGGATTACTTGAACAGATATGTATGGGTACCGTCTTTCATCGCCTTGTTAGTTACCAGAACTAACATTCCGTTATCCCTATTAGGAGGTGGTGATTATCTTTGCCTTGTAGTAAAGGTGGTACAAAGAGCACATTTACAGTTGTTACTTCTTAATATGATGTGTCAGAATATAATTTGGCGTAGTTAATTCTACAACAATTGAGAAACGCAACCAATTATTATTATATATTAATTTATTAAAATAGCGTGGTTAATTCCACACTTAGATAAATAAATTAATCTTAATTTAGCTAGAGTAACTCTCCAGGAGAGTTTATTAACCTTGAGATAGCGTGGTTGTCTCCACACTATTCTTAGATAAATAAACTTATTGTTTTTAACTTAATTTATTTTTAATTTTAAATCTTAAATCTGAAATAACTTTAAATTAGCATTGATGGCTCCCCAAATGACTCATATAAACCTTGATATAGCGTGGTTAACTCCACACTATAAATACATCCACATTTATTCCCAAAGTGAGGGGCCTAACACCCATAGATTAGCTTAATTGTAAACAATATTAATTAATTAATAAAACTGGCGTGGTTGACTCCACACCACTACTCAATAAACTTTATAATATATTCTTACTTAATACATAAGAATAAAACAGTTTGATTTCATAAGCCACACGTTGGTTATGGGCAAAGATTATGACCAGCATATTGATTTTGCATGGGTTGCCAGTTTCCTCCCAGTAAACACACGACGTAAGGACAACGTTGTCACAAGGTCGTAGTTTGGTACGTAACATCATAAAATTACGTTAGCACGACGTTGTGACAACGTAAAAAGGCAACGTCGGACAAATACGTGCACAGGACGTCCTAAAATTACGTGCTATCTACGTTATCTGGTGGTCAAGAAATAACGTTATATCAACGACGTCGTGAGCACGTGCCTTCGGACGATCAAAACACCATTATGTTTAAATTGCGTTATATTTCTGAATAAAATTATTTTTGTAATGCTTATAGAAGTGTTGATTAATATAACAAGAAAACTTGTTATATGATAGCAATTACCTAAAATTTACCGAAAACTTAATTTTAATATAAGTTTAGTTTGTTTTACTAATTTTTGATTTTTTAATAATAAGGTATATTGCGTTTTGTAATTAATTTATTCCACATTAATGTTAAAATTCTCGTAAAGATTTACATAAATACACTGTTAGATTTTATTATATTAATTCTAATATAGCGGTTCTTTCCGCGTGATCTACGGTTATTAGACTTATCGTACACGTGGTATTTAGACAGATCACGTGATCACAGT